>CAXHJY010000996.1:52500-57500 GCA_964016885.1 Eledone cirrhosa
ACACACATACTAATGTATATATATACACATATTAATGTATATATACACATATTAATGTATATATACACATATTAAAGTATATACACACATATTAATGTATATATATATATACACATATTAATGTATATATATACATATTAATGTATATATATATATACACATATTAATGTATATATATATATATACACATATTAATGTATATATATACATATTAATGTATATATACACATATTAATGTATATATACACATATTAATGTATATATATATACATATATATATATATATATATTTATATATATACACACATATTAATGTATATATACACATATTAATGTATATACACACATATTAATGTATATATACACACATATTAATGTATATATATATATACACATATTAATGTCACTGAGCCGTTAACGATTTCACCCTGAAGCAACTCAAATTATTTCGCGCTCATCAAAGAAAGGAACATACGCATGTATGCACACACACACAAACACACACACACACACACACACACACATACACACACACACGCGCGCACACGCACATACACGCAAACAGGCATACACGTACACACACACACACACACATATATATACGCACACACAATTACAGAGAAAAACAAAAGAATGAATCAAGATATAATATAGATAAAACCGAATCAATATTTATTGGCAACATGACCCTCCCAAAGTATAACAATAATATTTATTCTATTTCCGAAAATTGTTAGTTCATTCATATTTATATTTTATTTATTTATCTAATTAAATTAAACGTCCGTATAGAGCTAGTAAGAAGCTATTAAACGTCCGTATAGAGCTAGTAATAAGTATCTTGTATTTCTTACTGTTGAGAAACAAATAAAACAAAAAAAAAACGCAACAAGATATACAGAGTTAACCGAATATAAATATAAAAATATAACCCCAGTTTAAACGTCCGTATAGAGCTAGTCAGCCATGACTGACTAGGGGAAGTATCTAGTACTTCTTACAGGTGAGAAACAAAACAACAACAACAATATATACAGATAATAAGTGAATATAAAACAAAATATAATTTTATATAACAAAAATAATTTTATAAAATTACGCCATTATTTCATAATTTCCCTAATATTTATACAGAGGGTGGGGCCTAGATAATAAGATAGGTTGTTGTTGTTTAAACACAGTAAACATGCACCGAATGATTGAACTCATAGGCTGTGTTAATAATCGATGTTATATTTATTATTGGAAGTGACTGTTTATTTCAAAGTCTCAGCTTACCAATATATAAAAATATATATAAGACATTCTATTGAAATTTATTGCAATTCATAGTTTTGGGTGTACAATGTATTCAGTCACAGTCGACCATTACAAATACACACAAACACATACGTACACACACATATACATGCATATAGATATGGAAAGGGTGGACACCAAGGCAGTGGAGAAGAACTAGAGGGTGGCCAAAGGTAAGATGGTGTGAAGATCTGACCTGATACCTCGGCCATACATGACCCAATATGGCCAGAAAGAATGGATGGAGGTCAACCAAGGAGGGGCTCCATGAATGGGAGGAAGAAGGCTTTGGATCTTGGATTCTGGACCCCCCCCCCCCACACACACACATATATATATATATATGTGTGCGTGTGTGTGAGTTACGGGTTCAATCGGGGTTAACCATGGCGCGTGGCTTAGTGGTTAGAGCATTGAACTTGTGAGTTCAATTCTCGGACCAGGTGATGTGTTGTTTCCTTGAGCAAGACACTTTATTTCACGTTGCTCAGCTGTAGAAATGAGATGATAGGATTGGGGCCCCTATCATTAAATCACCCAAGACACCTCCAACGAGATATACCTTGGTGGAGGTCAGCTAAAGCTGCAGAGATGTGAGCTGTCACACACAACCACAGTTAGTAAGGTACTCAATACACGAATGAAACCTTTCTAGTCTGTAGCAGCAATTTCTATATTAAACTTGATATATATATATATATATATATATATATATATATATATATATATATATATATATATATATATATATATATATATATATATATATATATATATATATATATATATATATATATATATATATATATAGGAAAATGGTTAAGACCCTGACGGCAGAGCACAAGCCGTTTCGACGGATATTTCTGGAAATAGCCGTCGAAACGGCTTGAGCTCTGCTGTCGGGGTCTTGACCACTTTCCTATTACCCACTCTACTACCCTAAGTATTGAGTACTCTGGTGCGCTACGGTCAATCTGGTTCCTTACAACACTTCCTATTTTATATATATATATAGATATACGATATTAATAAATGGAAATTATATTTATAAAACCATATTTATTTCATTATACATATTTCAGGGATACCACATTAAATTATGGTATGCCTTCATCAGACAAAATACAATATATAACAGTTTTACAAATAGGTTTGACGTACCTATCCAGGTTTGATGTACCTATCCAGACAGCCTCCAAAAGTAATGGTTGTATTTTAAAGGGTACGTCAAACCTATTTGTAAAACTGTTATATATTGTATTTTATCTGATGAAGGCATACCATAATTTAATGTGGTATCCCTGAAATATGTATAATGAAATAAATATGGTTTTATAAATATAGTTTCCATTTATTAATATCGTATATCTACTCCAAAAATTTGTCGAGTGCTTTATATCAGTTATAAAAATATTTACTTGTTGTATCCCAACAACTTTAAATAAAACTTTTGCATATATATATATATATATATATATATATATATATATATATATATATAACGAAGGAAATGTGGTAAGGAACCAGGTG
Organism: Eledone cirrhosa; assembly: GCA_964016885.1. Classification (NCBI taxonomy): domain Eukaryota; kingdom Metazoa; phylum Mollusca; class Cephalopoda; order Octopoda; family Eledonidae; genus Eledone; species Eledone cirrhosa. The sequence goes on from CAXHJY010000996.1 coordinate 55,330, forward strand.
GACCATAACGCACACAAGTACTCAATACTTAGGGTAGTAGAGTGGGTAATATATATATATAATAAAATAATTATGGTTTTATAAATGTAGTTTTCATTTATTAATATATTGAATATTTACTCCAGAAACTGTTGAGTGCTTTATATTAGTTATAAACTTTTAAGCTTGTTGGAATCCCAACAAATTAAATATAACTTCTGCATATATATATATATATATATATATATATATATATATATATATATATATATATATATATATTTATATATATACATATATATATATTTATATATATACATATATATATATATACATACATATATATATTAGTATATATACATATGTATATATATATACATAAAGCTAGATCCGAACTGTTCGGATCTAGCTGTTGAAAAGGCCGGAGCTCAGCCGTCGGGGTCCTGAATTTTTTCCTATTACCTACTCTACTAACCAAAGTATCGACTACTCTGGTTAGTGATGGTCTAACTGGTTTTTACCGCCTCCAAACTGATATATATATACATACATATATATATATATATATATATATCAAGCAAATTATAAACGTAAACATGTAAGTATGTTATATATATATATGTATATATATATATATATATATATATATATATATATATATGTATATATATATATATATATATATATATATATATATATAAACACATATGTATATATATATATATATATATATATATATATATATATAGATATTTATATATATGTATATATATATATAAATATATATATATATACATATATAGACACACACACATATATATATATAGACACACACACATACATATATATACATATACATATATATATATATATATATATATACATATATATATACATATAGATATATATATACATATATATATACACACACACATATATATCATATATATATATACACAGACACACATATATTATATATATATATATATACACACACACATTGATTGGAGGCGGTAAAATCCAGTAGACCATTACTAACCAGAGTTATATATATGTATATATATATATATATATATATATATATACATATATATACAATTATATATACATATATATAGACATATATATATATACATATATATATACATATATATATATACACATATATACATACATATATATATACATATAAATATATACATATATACATATATACATATGTATAAATATAGACATATATATATAAATATATACATATATATATATATATATATATATATATATATATATATATATATATATATATATATATATATATATATATATATATATATATATTTACATATATATATATATAAATATTTACATATATATATATAAATATATACATATATATATATATATATATATATATATCTACATATATATGTGTGTGTGTGTGTGTGTGTGTGTATTTATATATAATATACATAGGTGTATATATATTTATGTGTGTGTGTATATATAAATATATCGAAACATATACATGATGTTTATGTATATGTGAGTCTGACATGTATAAAGTTTAGTGGTGGGCATTTTAAGCTGCTATCATGTCACAGCTTCTTCAGAAATCGTGGAGGATGCAAAATATTTCAGGTTATTTCAACATCATCAGTGACATTTACACACCTGGTTGATCAACTGGGAATTTATATATATATATATATATATATATATATATATAACTCCTCACCTCACACACATATATATATATATCATCCGTATGTGGTTGGCAGCTGAGAAAAAGGAGTACTCAATAGCGAAGTAGAGTTTTAATAACGTTGTGATAGACAGGCGAAACTCGAGAAGATTCACTTGTTAACCTTAATATTAATGAATATATATATAATATAATCTATATATTTAAACTGAGGATGTGTGTGTGTGTGTGTGTGTGTGTGTGTGTGTGTGTGTGTGTGTGTGTGTGTGTGTGTGTGTGTGTGTGTGTGTGTGTGTGTGTGTGTGTGTGTGTGTGTGTGTGTGTGTGTGTGTTTGTTAGTTTGAATCCCTAAAACTCGAGAAGTACCCAACCGATTCTTTTCAAACTTTACGTGTGTATTACTTATGTTTCAGGGAGTGTTATGCACATAAAACATTTTGATCCCCTAGGACCCACATTAGGTGAAAAACTGTTTTTTCAGCTTTTTAGG
>CAXHJY010000996.1:70000-77500 GCA_964016885.1 Eledone cirrhosa
CAATGTCACACCTCTGTACCACAGTCACTATATATCTATTATAGTACACCACGTTACAGATGACACAATGTCACACCTCTGTACCACAGTCACTATATATCTAGTATAGTACACCCCGTTACAGATGACACAATGTCACACCTCTGTACCACAGTCACTATATATCTAGTATAGTACACCACGTTACAGATGACACAATGTCACACCTCTGTACCACAGTCACTATATATCTAGTATAGTACACCACGTTACAGATGACACAATGTCACACCTCTGTATCACAGTCACTATATATCTAGTATAGTACACCACGTTACAGATGACACAATGTCATACATTCGGTATCACAGTCACTATATATCTAGTATAGTACACCACGTTACAGATGACACAGTGTAACACCTCGGTATCACAGTCACTATATATCTAGTATAGTACACCACGTTACAGATGACACAGTGTAACACCTCGGTATCACAGTCACTATATATCTAGTATAGTACACAACGTTACAGATGACAGTGTCACACCTCTGTACCACAGTCACTAAATATCTAGTATAGTACACCACGTTACAGATTACAAATGTCACACCTCGGTACCACTGTCACTATATATCTAGTATAGTACACCACGTTACAAATGACAGTGTCACACCTCTGTACCACAGTCACTAAATATCTAGTATAGTACACCACGTTACAGATGACACAATGTCACACCTCGGTACCACAGTCACTATATATCTAGTATAGTATACCACGTTCCAGATGACACAGTGTCACACCTCGGTATCACAGTCACTATATATCTAGTATAGTACACCACGTTACAGATGACACAGTGTCACACCTCGGTATCACAGTCACTATATATCTAGTATAGTACACCACGTTACAGATGACACAGTGTCACACCTCGGTATCACAGTCACTATATATCTAGTATAGTACACCACGTTACAGATGACACAATGTCATACCTCGGTATCACAGTCACTATATATCTAGTATAGTACACCACGTTACAGATGACACAATGTCATACCTCGGTATCACAGTCACTATATATCTAGTATAGTACACCACGTTACAGATGACACAGTGTAACACCTCGGTATCACAGTCACTATATATCTAGTATAGTACACCACGTTACAGATGACACAATGTCACACCTCGGTATCACAGTTACTATATATCTATTATAGTACACCACGTTACAGATGACACAGTGTCACACCTCTGTACCACAGTCACTATATATCTAGTATAGTACACCACGTTACAGATGACACAATATCACACCTCGGTATCACAGTTACTATATATCTAGTATAGTACACCACGTTACAGATGACACAATGTCACACCTCGGTACCACAGTCACTATATATCTATTATAGTACACCACGTTACAGATGACACAGTGTCACACCTCGGTATCACAGTCACTATATATCTATTATAGTACACCACGTTACAGATGACACAGTGTAACACCTAGGTATCACAGTCACTATATATCTAGTATAGTACACCACGTTCCAGATGACACAGTGTCACACCTCGGTAGCACAGTCACTATATATCTAGTATAGTACACCACGTTACAGATGACACAGTGTCACACCTCGGTATCACAGTCACTATATATCTAGTATAGTACACCACGTTACAGATGACACAGTGTCACACCTCGGTATCACAGTCACTATATATCTAGTATAGTACACCACGTTACAGATGACAGTGTCACACCTCGGTACCACAGTCACTATATATCTAGTATAGTACACCACGTTACAGATGACACAGTGTCACACCTCGGTATCACAGTCACTAAATATCTAGTATAGTACACCACGTTACAGATGACACAATGTCACACCTCGGTATCACAGTTACTATATATCTAGTATAGTACACCACGTTACAGATGACACAGTGTCACACCTCGGTATCACAGTCACTAAATATCTAGTATAGTACACCACGTTACAGATGACACAATGTCACACCTCGATATCACAGTTACTATATATCTAGTATAGTACACCACGTTACAGATGACACAATGTCATACCTCGGTATCACAGTCACTATCTCCTATAGTACACCACTCCACGTTATAGATGACACATCACACCTCGGGACACTACAGTAATTGCACATCTATACTACACCACGCTACAGTACACTACACCTCTATGACATTTATAACATCACACTTCTATATCACAGTCACTAAACATCTATACTATACTACACCATACTACAAATGAGACTTACAACGCACCTCTATACACTATAGTAATTACACCTCTGAAACTTATATCAGACCACAGTAATCAGACACCTATACTACATCACGCTACAGATGAGGCTTACAATATCATACAGTTTACACACTTATACTACACTACACCACACTACACCACACTACATCACACTACACTACACCACACTACACTATACTACACTACACTACAGTACACCACACTACACCACACTACACTACACCGCACTACACCATACTACACCACACTACACCGCACTACACCACACTACACCACACTACACCACACTACACCACACTACACTACACCACACTACACTATACTACACTACACTATACTACACTACACTACACCATACTACACCACACTACACTACACCACACTACACTACACCACACTACACCGCACTACACCATACTACACCACACTACACCGCACTACACCACACTACACCACACTACACCACACTACATCACACTACACTACACCACACTACACTATACTACACTACACTACAGTACACCACACTACACCACACTACACCACACTACACCGCACTACACCATACTACACCACACTACACCGCACTACACCAGACTACACCACACTACACCACACTACACTACACCACACTACACTATACTACACTATACTACACTACACTACACCATACTACACCACACTACACTACACCACATTACACTACACCACACTACACCACACTACACTATACTACACTACACCACACTACACTACACTACGCTATACAACACTGCACTACACCACACTACACTATACTAATCTACACTATAACACTATAACCAGTCCACATGGTCTCTCAACTTTCTGGAAACAACAGTCAAATCTCTCCTCCAAATCATTCTTAAACAAAAAATGACATATTGGACAACGAAGTCCTTCACATCCATAAAGCTGGGATAGTCACGGCTGCAATGTCTTTGGTCATATGTTTACTTGTGAGGAGCTGACCTGGCGCTAAACAACAACTGCAACGACACCACTTAATACTGCACCAGACGGTAACAAACTCCAGTACACTTACATTATACTTCAATACACTAAGCTACACTTACATGCCACTGACACTAAAATACACTAAATCACACTTACACTACACTACAATGAATCACACTTACACTACACTAAACTACACTACACTACACTGAATCACACTTACACTACACCAAACTACAGAACAATACGTTAAACTACACTTACACTACACCAAACTACACTGCAATACATTAAACTACACTTACACGACACCAAATTACACTACAATAATCCAACTACACTTACACTACACCAAACTACACTACAATACATTAAACTACACTTACATTACACCAATCTACACTACAAAACACTAAACTACACTTACACAACACCAATCTACATGACAATACACTAAACTACACTTACACAACATCAAACTACACTACAATACACTAAACTACACTTACACCACACCAAATTACACTACAATAGACTAAACTACACTTACACAACACCAAACTACACTACAATACACTAAACTACACTTACACAACACCAAAATACACTACAATACACTAAACTACACTTACACAACATCAAACTACACTACAATACACTAAACTACACTTATACCACACCAAAGTAAACTACAATACACTAAACTACACTTACACAACACCAAACTACACTACAATACACTAAACTACACTTACACAACACCAAAATAAACTACAATACACTAAACTACACTTACATTACACTACAACACACTAAATCACACTAGAATACACTAAACTACACTTACACTATCCTACATTAAACTACACTTACATTATTAGTTAATTTGCGAGTCAACGGGGGAAGGCTTTACTTGCAGGTTCGACCTGCTAGAAATAGTAGCCACACATGCCTCAAATGACATCTTACTGACTTATATAAAGACAAGTTGGATACTAGTACTACATACATATAAAAAGACGGAATAGTTATGGCTGGCGTGTCTCTGATCATCTATCTACTTGATCTGAGTTGACCTAGGGCTAAACAACTCCATTTCATTGCATTTACAAAAGCACAGCAATCACACAAGGTAAAGAGACAGTACACACACATGATATAGACATACATTATATAGACATACACACACATTATATAGACATACACACACACTCACACACGATACATAAACACAGTAGTGGATTTCTCCACTACTTTCAATTACTCTATTATAAAGGTAAGAAACTCTCAGGAGAGATGGACAACAGAAGGTCTTTAGAGAAGAAACTCTCAAGAGACCTGGAGAGTAGCAGGTCTTATGAGAAGACCTTACCCCCGAAGCAAGTATTTCGGCCCTTAACTTCTATATACCGTGAATACTCGTGTAAATATTTTGGACCATTTTTTAAGGATAAATTTATGGGGTCGCCTATTACACGTTTTTAGAGGTTTGAAATTAAAGGCTGAATCGAAAGTACCATATCAATAGAAACCCAACCGATCTCTAAACAAAAGCACAATGAATTACAGTAATATTACCAATGCTATGTATCAAAACACACGTCCTAGTAAATAACAAAATCCATAAAGAAGGTTGCATAGCTTTTACAAATATTTACACTTGTTCTTTTACTCGTACCCATCAAACTTAATAGACATAGTGTAATTAATTTATATCTCATAATTACTGTATATTACTATGGGTAATATACCTACAGGTATGCCACTACCTACTGTTTTACTCTAAACACCGAGCATTCCGTTATAAGTACTAAACATTCTATCTACAGGACAGTCTAGAGTAAGGTAGGCACACGTTAGGGTAAATGTCTAGTTTCAGACATATATTAACAATAATATAAATTTACCTTAAATTCAGGACGATTCTGTAACAGTGTCATTTCTAGGTACAGGATGATGACCTGTTGACCTGTTGTCTGTGAAATACTAGGGTCGACTTTTATACGCGGTCTGTGGAAAATTCCAGATTTGGGGCCAAAAATAAGGGGAGACCATTTTAAATGAGATCAACTATTTCTCGAGTATATACAGTATACACACACACACACACACATATTATATATATATATATATATATATATATATATATATATATATATATATATATATATATATATATATATATATATATATATATATATATATAGCGAGAATACTGGTTGTATAAATGTAACAAAACGAGACAATGTTTGTGTATATCATATTTAATTAACGGTAGATAGAATACTTGACATGTCAAAGATAGATGTTAGAATGAAACAAAGTTAGTAGGTACCGTTTTGATTGCCAGGCAAACGCGGCTGGCAGAGGGCGCCTGGCTAAGGCCAGGCGCCTGTTGGCCAAATTAATGGCAGAGCCAAATGAGAAGACTCTTCGACCTGGTGCCGAAAAGGCAAAGAGAGAGAGGAAGCCCAAAGTTGTTAGTTTTATAGGGCTCTGACCGGAAGTTGCAGAAAGGGTTCCACTTCCCGTCTAGATCCCAATCAAAACAAGGGAGACAACCGCTACATAACCTCCCGCCAGAATTTTAGTGTATAAAAATCGAAATGAAAATATGTAGCAAGTAGGCGAGAATGTTGTAACAGGCATGAAAATTACGACAAAAGAATGTTTGGAAAAATCAATGGTAGATATCAAGGTAGCCAACCGCTCTTGGCCAGAGAACGACTGGACATCCATCTATCCATCACCCAAAGATACAATGTAATAAAGTAAAAGTAATAGAAGAGCTCAAAGTTCAAAATATAGTTCACAGGTGTGCAATCACATGACAGCAGGAAAGAATGTGTTCCAGAGAATGAATGCAGGTGGTTTCTGTTCTGTGGTATATCGTGAAATTTCCAACCTCCGAATGGATTTTCTCACAGGAAGAGTGCTGCAAAAATGAATTCTCTGGCTTTGGTGAAGCTGTATTGATGTATTGCTGTTGCTGTTATATTGCTGTTGCTGCTGCTGTTGTCTCGCTGAGTGAGCGTATTCGGTGTTTAAATTCACAGTAAAAAAATTTTTTTTTAGAAAAAAATGAGTTGCGCAAAGTGCTAGAAATAGCAGCCGAAGTTGATGGTCGATGTTGAGAATGCGTTGACCTGGAAGGGTCAAGAGGCCAGCGACCAGAGAAATAAGCATTCTTAATAAATGCGCGGTTATCAACGGTAAATTTACATTGTAAACTTATAAACCGGCAAATAGAAGAATATAGCTTAAGGCTGAAGAATCCTTGGGGGAGAAATGCTATCTCTGGCGTGCGGCTGTCTGTGAGTAAGAGACATCTCAGTGAATCGAGAATTTATGCTGCCTACACGTGCCAATACAAGGTTGAAAAAAAATATTTCTAACGCGCGAGAAAATGATAGTGCAATTTTGAAAGTGACAACGATGAAAAAGAAAGGCTTCAATCAGCATAATTATAGGTGTGAACTTTGGAAAAAAACAAAAAACTAGAACGATGAAGAAAACGAAGAACAAAAGGCAATGGTTCATCGAAAATAAATGTTCCTGTTGAAAGTTTTTTAAAGAATATCAAATTTCTTTTTTTTTTTTTTTTTTTGTGTTTTGAAAGAGTTCGTTGTAAGAAACGAGAAACATATATATATATATATCGTGAAATGTTTTTTTTGTTTTGAAAGTGTTCGTTGTAAGAAACGAGAAACATATATATATATATTGGTGAAATGCGACAGTTAATTGATGCGTGAGAGAAAAAGTATGTCTGTGCGAATTCCACATGTGCGTGTGTGCGTGTCCTTGAGTATTTTCATAGTTTGTCGCTAAATTTGCTGTGTATTCGTAATGTTACTCACAAAACCAGATGTGCTATCTTTTTCTTTTTTTGGGGGTGACCACTTATAGCGATGAACGGCTGCGTGTTCGTATCACGTCAGGGTCACCAATATAGCGAGAATACTGGTTGTATAAATGTAACAAAACGAGACAATGTTTGTGTATATCATATTTAATTAACGGTAGATAGAATACTTGACATGTCAAAGATAGATGTTAGAATGAAACAAAGTTAGTAGTTACCGTTTTGATTGCCAGGCAAACGCGGCTGGCAGAGGGCGCCTGGCTAAGGCCAGGCGCCTGTTGGCCAAATTAATGGCAGAGCCAAATGAGAAGACTCTTCGACCTGGTGCCGAAAAGGCAAAGAGAGAGAGGAAGCCCAAAGT
>CAXHJY010000996.1:125000-137500 GCA_964016885.1 Eledone cirrhosa
TGAGGGTTGCACATTTTTTTTCGGGGGTATGTGTTACCCATATAAACTGTCTCCCTCTATTGGGGAAAATCGACTAACTTTTAAATTCCATCTGTGATAACATTTTACACGTTTTTATTGTATGTAAACTTTCCCCCTTTGTATTTGTCCCCTTCTTTTGTGCCCCTGTGGCTAATAAAGAAATATATCTATGTATCTACACATACTGATTCTTTTTTTCAAATACCACTTTGGAAGAAGAATCAGGATGGAGAGAGAGGTGCTGTACCCCAGCAAGTTTTATGAAAGGTGGGTGAAAGTGGCGAGAACGGCCCGTGTGAATGGGCCTTTTCTCTATATCAGCCTGTAGGTTGAGGAAAAGGAGGAGGAGAGGAAAGGAGTACAAACTCTTCGTACTCCTGGAGATGAGGGTTGCACATTTTTTTTCGGGGGTATGTGTTACCCATATAAACTGTCTCCCTCTATTGGGGAAAATCGACTAACTTTTAAATTCCATCTGTGATAACATTTTACACGTTTTTATTGTATGTAAACTTCCCCCTTTGTATTTGTCCCCTTCTTTTGTGCCCCTGTGGCTAATAAAGAAATATATCTATGTATCTACACATACTGATTCTTTTTTTCAAATACCACTTTGGAAGAAGAATCAGGATGGAGAGAGAGGTGCTGTACCCCAGCAAGTTTTATGAAAGGTGGGTGAAAGTGGCGAGAACGGCCCGTGTGAATGGGCCTTTTCTCTATATCAGCCTGTAGGTTGAGGAAAAGGAGGAGGAGAGGAAAGGAGTACAAACTCTTCGTACTCCTGGAGATGAGGGTTGCACATTTTTTCGGGGGTATGTGTTACCCATATGAACTGTCTCCCCTATTGGAGAAAATCGACTAATTTTTTAAATTGCATTTGTGATAATATTTTACACGTTTTTATTGTATGTAAACTTCCCCCTTTGTATTTGTCCTCTTCTTTTGTGTCCCTGTGGCTAATAAAGAAACATATCTATGTATCTACACATAAATATAACATTGACATTGTAGCTACTAGACAAGTATGGAACGGTGGATGTTCCAGAACATATTAATACTGGTCTTTACTGTGACATAACATAGGTCTTTACTGTGACATAACACAGGTCTCCACTGTGACATAACACTGGTCTCTACTGTGACATAACACAGGTCTCTACTGTGACATAACACAGGTCTCTACTGTGACATAACACAGGTCTCTACTGTGAAATAACAGAGATCTTTACTGTGACATAACACAGGTCTCTACTGTGACATAACACAGGTCTCTACTGTGACACAACACAGGTCTCTACTGTGAAATAACACAGGTCTCCACTGTGACATAACACAGGTCTCCACTGTGACATAACACTGGTCTCTACTGTGACATAACACAGGTCTCTACTGTGACATAACACAGGTCTCTACTGTGAAATAACACAGGTCTCTACTGTGACATAACGCAGGTCTCTACTGTGACATAACACAGGTATTTACTGTGACATAACACAGGTCTCTACTGTGACATAACACAGGTCTTTACTGTGACATAACACAGGTCTTTACTGTGACATAACACAGGTCTCTACTGTGACATAACACTGGTCTTTACTGTGACATAACACTGGTCTCTACTGTGACATAACACAGGTCTCTACTGTGACATAACACAGGTCCTTACTGTGACATAACACAGGTCTCTGTGACATAACACAGGTCTTTACTGTGACATAACACAGGTCTCTACTGTGACATAACACAGGTCTCTACTGTGACACAACTCTGGTCTCTACTGTGACATAACACTGGTCTCTACTGTGTCATAACACAGGTCTCTACTGTGACATAACACAGGTCTCTACTGTGACATAACACAGGTCTCTACTGTGACATAACACAGGTCTCTACTGTGACATAACACAGGTCTCTACTGTGACATAACACATGTCTCTACTGTGACATAACACAGGTCTCTACTGTGACATAACACAGGTCTCTACTGTGACATAACACAAGTCTCTACTGTGACATAACACAGGTCTTTACTGTGACATAACACATGTCTCTACTGTGACATAACACAGGTCTCTACTGTGACATAACACAGGTCTCTACTGTGACATAACACAAGTCTCTACTGTGACATAACACAGGTCTTTACTGTGACATAACACAGGTCTCTACTGTGACATAACACAGGTCTTTACTGTGACATAACACAGGTCTCCACTGTGACATAACACTGGTCTTTATTGTGACATAACACAGGTATTTACTGTGACATAACACAGGTCTCTACTGTGACATAACACAGGTATAACTGTGACATAACACGGGTCTTTACTGTGACACAACTCTGGTCTCTACTGTGACATAACACAGGTCTTTACTGTGACATAACACAGGTCTTTACTGTGACATAACACAGGTCTTTACTGTGACATAACACAGGTCTCTACTGTGACATAACACAGGTCTTTACTGTGACATAACACAGGTCTTTACTGTGACATAACACAGGTCTTTACTGTGACACAACACAGGTCTTTACTGTGACATAACACAGGTCTCTACTGTGACATAACACTGGTCTCTACTGTGACATAACACAGGTCTCTACTGTGACATAACACAGGTCTTTACTGTGACATAACACAGGTCTTTACTGTGACATAACACAGGTCTTTACTGTGACATAACACAGGTCTTTACTGTGACATAACACTGGTCTTTACTGTGACATAACACAGGTCTTTACTGTGACATAACACAGGTCTCTACTGTGACATAACACAGGTCTTTACTGTGACATAACACAGGTCTTTACTGTGACATAACACAGGTCTTTACTGTGACATAACACAGGTCTCTACTGTGACATAACACAGGTCTCTACTGTGACATAACACAGGTCTCTACTGTAACATAACACTGGTCTTTACTGTGACATAACACAGGTCACTACTGTGACATAACACAAGTCTTTACTGTGACATAACACAGGTCTCTACTGTGACATAACACAGGTCTCTACTGTGATATAACACAGGTCTTTACTGTGACATAACACAGGTCTCTACTGTGACATAACACTGGTCTTTACTGTGACATAACACAGGTCTCTACTGTGACATAACACTGGTCTTTACTGTGACATAACACAGGTCTCTACTGTGACATAACACAAGTCTCTACTGTGACATAACACATGTCTCTACTGTGACATAACACAGGTCTCTACTGTGACATAACACAGGTCTCTACTGTGACATAACACAAGTCTCTACTGTGTCATAACACAGGTCTCTACTGTGACATAACACAGGTCTCTACTGTGACATAACACAAGTCTCTACTGTGACATAACACAGGTCTTTACTGTGACATAACACAGGTCTCTACTGTGACATAGCACAGGTCTTTACTGTGACATAACACAGGTCTCCACTGTGACATAACACTGGTCTTTATTGTGACATAACACAGGTATTTACTGTGACATAACACAGGTCTCTACTGTGACATAACACAGGTATAACTGTGACATAACACGGGTCTTTACTGTGACACAACTCTGGTCTCTACTGTGACATAACACAGGTCTTTACTGTGACATAACACAGGTCTTTACTGTGACATAACACAGGTCTTTACTGTGACATAACACAGGTCTCTACTGTGACATAACACAGGTCTTTACTGTGACATAACACAGGTCTTTACTGTGACATAACACAGGTCTTTACTGTGACACAACACAGGTCTTTACTGTGACATAACACAGGTCTCTACTGTGACATAACACTGGTCTCTACTGTGACATAACACAGGTCTCTACTGTGACATAACACAGGTCTTTACTGTGACATAACACAGGTCTTTACTGTGACATAACACAGGTCTTTACTGTGACATAACACTGGTCTTTACTGTGACATAACACAGGTCTTTACTGTGACATAACACAGGTCTCTACTGTGACATAACACAGGTCTTTACTGTGACATAACACAGGTCTTTACTGTGACATAACACAGGTCTTTACTGTGACATAACACAGGTCTCTACTGTGACATAACACAGGTCTCTACTGTGACATAACACAGGTCTCTACTGTAACATAACACTGGTCTTTACTGTGACATAACACAGGTCACTACTGTGACATAACACAAGTCTTTACTGTGACATAACACAGGTCTCTACTGTGACATAACACTGGTCTTTACTGTGACATAACACAGGTCTCTACTGTGACATACACTGGTCTTTACTGTGACATAACACAGGTCTCTACTGTGACATAACACAGGTCTCTACTGTGACATAACACTGGTCTTTACTGTGACATAACACTGGTCTCTACTGTGACATAACACAGGTTTCTACTGTGACATAACACTGGTCTCTAGTGTGTTATAACACTGGTCACTACTGTGACATAACACTGGTCTTTACTGTGACATAACACTGGTCTCCACTGTGACATAACACTGGTCTCTACTGTGACATAACACTGGTCTCTAGTGTGTCATAACACTGGTCACTACTTTGACATAACACTGGTCTCCACTATGACATAACACTGGTCTCCACTGTGACATAATACTGGTCTTTACTGTGACATAACACAAGTTTTTATTGTGACATAACACTGGTCTTTACTGTGACATAACACAGGTCTCTACTGTGACATAACACATGTCTCTACTCTGACATAACACTGGTCTCCACTGTGACATAATACTGGTCTCTACTGTGACATAACACAAGCTTTTACTGTGACATAACATTGGTCTCTACTGTGACATAACACAGGTCTTTACTGTGACATAACACTGGTCTCTACTGTGACATAACACTGGTCTCTACTGTGACATAACACAGGTCTTTACTGTGACATAACACAGGTCTCCACTGTGACATAACACAGGTCTTTACTGTGACATAACACTGGTCTCTACTGTGACATAACACAGATCTCTACTGTGACATAACACTGGTCTCTACTGTGACATAACACAGGTCTCTACTGTGACATAACACGGGTCTCTACTGTGACATAACACGGGTCTCTACTGTGACATAACTCTGGTCTCTACTGTGACATAACACTGGTCTCCACTGTGACATAACACTGGTCTTTACTGTGACATAACACTGGTCTTTACTGTGACATAACACAGGTCTCTACTGTGACATAACACTGGTCTTTACTGTGACATAACACTGGTCTTTACTGTGACATAACACTGGTCTCTACTGTGACATAACACAGGTATCTACTGTGACACAACACTGGTCTTCACTGTGACATAACACTGGTCTCTACTGTGACATAACACAGGTCTCTACTGTGACATAACACAGGTCTTTACTGTGACATAACACAGGTATAACTGTGACATAACACAGGTCTTTACTGTGACATAACACAGGTCTTTACTGTGACATAACACAGGTCTTTACTGTGACATAACACAGGTCTCTACTGTGACATAACACATGTCTCTACTGTGACATAACACAGGTCTATACTGTGACATAACACTGGTCTTTACCGTGACATAACACATGTCTTTACTGTGACATAACACATGTCTCTACTCTGACATAACACTGGTCTCCACTGTGACATAATACTGGTCTCTACTGTGACATAACACAAGCTTTTACTGTGACATAACATTGGTCTCTACTGTGACATAACACAGGTCTTTACTGTGACATAACACTGGTCTCTACTGTGACATAACACTGGTCTCTACTGTGACATAACACAGGTCTTTACTGTGACATAACACAGGTCTCCACTGTGACATAACACAGGTCTTTACTGTGACATAACACTGGTCTCTACTGTGACATAACACAGATCTCTACTGTGACATAACACTGGTCTCTACTGTGACATAACACAGGTCTCTACTGTGACATAACACGGGTCTCTACTGTGACATAACTCTGGTCTCTACTGTGACATAACACTGGTCTCCACTGTGACATAACACTGGTCTTTACTGTGACATAACACTGGTCTTTACTGTGACATAACACAGGTCTCTACTGTGACATAACACTGGTCTTTACTGTGACATAACACTGGTCTTTACTGTGACATAACACTGGTCTCTACTGTGACATAACACAGGTATCTACTGTGACACAACACTGGTATTTACTGTGACATAACACTGGTCTCTACTGTGACATAACACAGGTCTCTACTGTGACATAACACAGGTCTTTACTGTGACATAACACAGGTATAACTGTGACATAACACAGGTCTTTACTGTGACATAACACAGGTCTTTACTGTGACATAACACAGGTCTTTACTGTGACATAACACAGGTCTCTACTGTGACATAACACATGTCTCTACTGTGACATAACACAGGTCTCTACTGTGACATAACACTGGTCTTTACTGTGACATAACACATGTCTTTACTGTGACATAACACGGGTCTCTACTGTGACATAACTCTGGCCTCTACTGTGACACAACACAGGTTTTTACTGTGACATAACACTGGTCTCTACTGTGACATAACACAGGTCTTTACTGTGACATAACACTGGTCTCTACTGTGACATAACACGGGTCTCTACTGTGACATAACTCTGGTCTCTCCTGTGACACAACACAGGTTTTTACTGTGATATAATACTGGTCTCTACTGGCTTTACAGGTCTTAGCTGATCGACAGTGAAACATATGTAATATGTAATTAAATATGTATATAATTCAACACTGATCGTTTGTTCCCTGATATATTGATATTATTGATACTCTGCTCCCCAACAGCATCGAGTGCTCACTCGGCATACCGCCTAAGACGCAATTAATTTTCACCTAAATACCTATATATATATATATATATATATATATATATATATATAACCGCCTAAGACGCAATTAATTTTCACCTTAATACACACACACACATATATATACATATATATATAGGAAAATGTATGACCCCGACGGCAGGCAGAGCTCAAGCCGTTTCGACAGCTATTTCTGGAAATAGCCGATGTTTAGGTTCACTTCTGTATCGAGGTATAGAGCTAGACAGAGTGTAGTATAATAAAATAAAACAAGGACGAGTGGTTACTCCTTCATTACGTTTATTGGCTTATGACGTGCATTTCGCCACCGGTCAATTCAAGGTTCGATCTGTATTGATCTAGTCCGACTGTAATCCGTGGCTCGTCAGACGCTTTTAGTGGTAATAATAATACATATATATGTATGTATATCAAATTAGAAAATATGAGGAAATAATAGACAAAAATATACCTAAGTACCGACTAGTGTTTTGCCGATCCGTGCACACACACACACACACACACACACACACACACATATATATATATATATATAGAGAGAGAGAATAGAACACGAAAAATCAGTGATGCATCTGAACTCAATTTATTGTGTGTTACAATTGTTTCGCCGGCGGACAGCTCGAGACGCGATCATTGTGTGGATCTGTCTGATTCTGGACCCGCAGGTTCGACGGACACGTCTAATGATTTCGGACCATATTCTCTCACTGGGGTATCTGTCAAATACCCCAGAATCAGACTGACCCACACAATGATCGCGTCTCGAGCTGTCCACCGGCGAAACAATTGTAACACACAATAAATCGAGTTCAGATGCATCACTGATTTTTTTGTTTTCTATTCTATCATACTCTGCTCTGTAAGAGCATAGAGTGCTCAACCGGCATACCGCCTACGGAAGCATCTTAGCTACCATAAGACACACACACACACACACACACACACACACACACACACACACACACACACACACATATATATATATATAAATTATAAGTTTGAAGAACAGTCAGATAAAATATATTCAAAATTTCTTCTTAGTCCCTAGAAATTAACTAGATAAATAATCATTTAATTATATATATATATATATATATATATATATATATATATATATATATATATATATATATATATATATATATATAATATATTTAGCGAATGCTCTGTTGAGTAATGATCTAACCAGTTTCATAGTGGTTCTACCCTGATATACATATATAAAGCAGTAAATTTTACTCATTTATGTGTTTTAGAGCTCAATGAGTATTAGTAGCTTAATGAAACTCTGATGACACCCACGGACTATACTCACTAATTGTTAAAAAATATTGTTTGCTATATGTAGCATACCATCGTGGGAAGAAACAATTGTCAGTTATTAAATGCCCTGAACCTTACATTCTTTGGCTTGGAAACAAATTGTAACTATATATATATATATATATATATATATATATATATATATTTGACGTAAGTCGATCGCGCGTTTCTTTAAAACATCTCTCTAGGAGAAGGTCACTCTGATATAAGACCTGCGACTTCGGTTGAATTCAATGATGTAGACCAGTTCTTCTTCTGGGCAAATGCATTCGATGTTCAGAGAGTGGGATTGGCCTTGTGCAATGTTTTTCCTCACTTAAAAAAGCTTCAAGCACAAGCATCGTTTGATATGTGACATTTTTTTACGATGCATGGTATTGCTGGCTATAGGCAAGTCCCTAGCAGGACTAGGAAGCCACGTCCGTGATGCTCATGCTCATACAATCAAACGATGGCATTACTCGAAATCCAGTTGCAGCCATCATATATACATATATACATATATATATACATATATACGTACACACACACACACACACACACATATATATATATACACACACACGCATATATATATATATATGTGTGTATATATATATATATATTATATTATATATTATATATATATATATATAATATACGGCCATTCGCACTCGCAATCATATTTGACCTAGTTGTATATGCCGCGCTTTCTGAAAATTTCAATTAGACACCTCCTGACTTACCAGATCTTGTTCCTGGGAAACATCTGGAAGCAGGGCAGCGGGCTTGTACCAGTATTGGCCAGGTTCTTTCTTTTTCAGCTCAGAAATAACCAAAACCCCATTGAGCCTAGTCTTATTATGAAGTGAGAGCGCCGTGGTTATCTTGGCGCAGATGTGCGAAAGAACACGTCTTTCACCTCTGCACTCCATTTATTATAAAGAAGATAAAAAGATATATAGCCTATTGGGTATTGATTATCGACTTTAAACACTATCGTGCATAATTTCTGACCACATTTATAAAATGACAATTTCCGGATATTTACCAATATCCAAATAATTCATGGAATAATTGTGAAGACACACCGATTGTTGATTTCCCGTCGTCTATCTGATGTATGTTGGGGTGGTGGAGAGGTTGGCAACGCTATGGAAGAATTGATGTCAAGAAATAGCAATAAAAAAACAAACATTTTCTTTGACTACAATAATTTAAAAATGATAGAAATAATTCAGACGTTGTACTTACTGTGACGTAGGTAAACTATGTGGCGTCCGGCGGCAGCCCTACAGTTTGCCCCAGCAAAAAATGCATATTGTTCAGTGACTCACTCTTAAATTTATATATATATATATCCAGAGAGTGTTACTTGGAGTTACTGGAGGTTCACCCCGGGTGAGCACTCGATGTTGAGGTTCACTTCAGTCTCGAGGTGTAGAGTTAGACAGAGTGTATTATAGTGAAATAAGATAACAAGGACGATTGGTTACTCCTTCATTACGTTTATTGATTGATGGCGCGCGTTTCACCACTGATCAGCTCAAGGTTCGATCTGTATCGATCTGACTCGACTCTGTAATCCGCGGCTCGTCAGACCCCTTGTAATGGTAATTTTTCCATATATATATATGTATATATATATGTATATATATATGTATATATATATGTATGTAAAAGGTAAACAGAAATAACAACACAATCGGTACAGTATATGGAAGGGATATATTAGGTTAACGCTTGATATAGCAGGAAGAGGGTCTTAACGTTTCGGACGCTAGTCCTTCATTAGAAGAAAGAATGAGAAATAAGATAGATTGAGGGGACGGACGGGTTGGAATTGGAAAAAATGTTTTAACATAATTAACTCTATAATATATACTCATTTCTGTGATCAATAAATCGTTAAAAATCATAGTGGCGTAGCAGAGTTGTGACAATATATAAAGTGGTGTAGAGGGTCGTATGTTGTTTTATGACCTCTAAGGTGATCTGATATCGATGAGATTGTGGACTCTGTAGGAGGAAATGTATTTATATAATTAATTTTCTAATTGTTTTCAGGGCAAGTAGTGTCAAAAACTAGGATGGTCAGCGTAACCAACTATATAAGTTGAAAATATATTATTTAGAAGAATCGGGCGCAAAAATGGAATAGGGAGCAAATGGTCTGCTGGTCTGCTGTAGGCTATATGTGTTCTTTTAATGCTGCAGTATATTATGATTGTACACAGACTAGTTAATACATATATACATAAAAGAACACATATAGCCTACAGCAGACCAGCAGACCATTTGCTCCCTATTCCATTTTTGCGCCCGATTCTTCTAAATAATATATTTTCAACTTATATAGTTGGTTACGCTGACCATCCTAGTTTTTGACACTACTTGCCCTGAAAACAATTAGAAAATTAATTATATAAATACATTTCCTCCTACAGAGTCCACAATCTCATCGATATCAGATCACCTTAGAGGTCATAAAACAACATACGACCCTCTACACCACTTTATATATTGTCACAACTCTGCTACGCCACTATGATTTTTAACGATTTATTGATCACAGAAATGAGTATATATTATAGAGTTAATTATGTATAAAGCTGTAGATTCAGTAATCTACTTTTCTAAGGTCTGCTGCGCCCTTGTCTAGTCTGTCTAATGGATGGGCCAGTCATGCAAGTTTACAAATGAGTTTGCATAATCTAAAATAGTGTAGGTGAGTGGCCTTGTGGTAAGGGTGTTGGACATAGGAACATAATGTCATGGGTTCCATTGAACAAAATACTTCATTTCCCGTTGCTCCAGTATACTCAGCTGAAAATGAGTACCACCACCAATAGCTGGAATTTTAACCATGTGATGGACTGGTGTCCTGTTCAGGGGAAAGTCTTGTACTCTCAGTCGCCTAACGCCAAGGAAACCGGGAGAAGCACTGGCCTGATGAGCCTCCGAGACAGACTTTAGACTTTTAGAAATAGCTGAGGTTAAATCTTATTGGAGGCCGGCGAGATTAGAAATATTTCTATCTTGCGGGTGAAGGTGATTAAAAACATGAAACTATAATCATACAAAACTATGGTAACAACTTGTGTGTTTTTAAATTACTTTTTTTGTGTTTTTCATTATAAGGGTTTGATGTAGAATAAAATAAAGTGTTTCTCACTAGGGATTATAACAGAAATAAACAAGAGAGCAGACATGTTTTTAGCATTCCACAGTGGTGGCCAGAACTGGACGCCGAAATCATTGGTAGCACATACATGTTAAGTATATGAAACTTTGTCTACTCTAAGCAAGCTCTCTTCTAACAGATCTTTCATTACAAATGTCTACCAACGATATACACACATACATACATACATGATGGCTGCCCTCTCGTTATCGAGTATAGTCATTGCACGATATAACATTATTAATAATTATTAATTAATTCTATCGTACAATGCGAAGATATTTTTAATTTATTAATTAATTCTATCGTACAATGTGAAGATATTTTTTATTGTGAGGAAAGACTGTGCACTGAGCCAATCCCACTCTCTGAGCGACAGTAGCTATAACCCGAAAAGAAGAAAATATCAACATCATCGGTAACTACTGACCGCAGGTTTTATATCGGAGTTATCCCAGTTTCCTGAGTTGCCTTCTCCTAGAAGAATGCCCTGACAAAGGCTAGGGGTCCTTCACTCCCAGTGGTTTAACCACGCGGTACATGTGTATATACATATTTACACACTTTTGGATGGCCGTTGACTCTTATGAGTTCTTCCGCCCTTTGTCAGGTTTTGTTTTTTGTCCTGCAGGGTGTCCCAGATCACCCTCCTCACCAAGTAAACTTGGTAGGGTTGCCGGTTTAATCGTCGACGACCCGACCATGCGACATGTTGTACTGGGTTACATGTTACCAGTAGCACTGAAGAATGACCCGACATAACATATATACATACTTACATACATATACATACATATATATATATATATATATATATTTTGAAATTTGGACTGTGAACAACAATTATAATTGAGTAGCTATTATTTGCAGTATAGCAATATAAGGGTGCACTTAGCAATGAAACGGTCGTAAATACCTGGATAAAATCGTTCCCTCAATGCTTACCTGTGTTTTCCCTTTTATATATATATATATATATATATAAATATAGTTTCCATTTATTATTATCTTGGACTATTTACTACAGTAACTTGTTGAGTGCTCTATAACAGTTATAAACATTTATGTTTGTCGGAATTCCAACAAATTAAATACAACTCCTATATATATATATATATATATATATATAAATATATATATTTATATTTAT
>CAXHJY010000996.1:152500-156872 GCA_964016885.1 Eledone cirrhosa
GCTAGAGACTTATAGAATACTTAGCTGTGTACATGAACTGGTTTGAAAGAGCGGTTGCCGGTCCGGCAGAAATTAGAAATTGGAATAAATGCTCTGAAATAGCGATATATATGTGAATATAGACATAGAATATTCGAAAATATTCTGTATGTTTATAATAAACATTTTGAAGACCTAATCGCTATAGAATAGAATACGTCACGTATTACAATTAGATTCTCGATAAAAGCAAGGGAAGTAATCTACGCGTTTCATTCTTATTAGAAATCTTCAGGACCACATATCCAGTGCTTTTATCGAGAATGACACAGCTAGAGACTTATAGAATACTTAGCTGTGTACATGAACTGGTTTTGAAAGAGCGGTTGCCGGTCCGGCAGAAATTAGAAATTGGAATAAATGCTCTGAAATAGCGATATATATGTGAATATAGACATAGAATATTCGAAAATATTCTGTATGTTTATAATAAACATTTTGAAGACCTAATCGCTATAGAATAGAATACGTCACGTATTACAATTAGATTCTCGATAAAAGCAAGGGAAGTAATCTACGCGTTTCATTCTTATTAGAAATCTTCAGGACCACATATCCAGTGCTTTTATCGAGAATGACACAGCTAGAGACTTATAGAATACTTAGCTGTGTACATGAACTGGTTTGAAAGAGCGGTTGCCGGTCCGGCAGAAATTAGAAATTGGAATAAATGCTCTGAAATAGCGATATATATGTGAATATAGACATAGAATATTCGAAAATATTCTGTATGTTTATAATAAACATTTTGAAGACCTAATCGCTATAGAATAGAATACGTCACGTATTACAATTAGATTCTCGATAAAAGCAAGGGAAGTAATCTACGCGTTTCATTCTTATTAGAAATCTTCAGGACCACATATCCAGTGCTTTTATCGAGAATGACACAGCTAGAGACTTATAGAATACTTAGCTGTGTACATGAACTGGTTTGAAAGAGCGGTTGCCGGTCCGGCAGAAATTAGAAATTGGAATAAATGCTCTGAAATAGCGATATATATGTGAATATAGACATAGAATATTCGAAAATATTCTGTATGTTTATAATAAACATTTTGAAGACCTAATCGCTATAGAATAGAATACGTCACGTATTACAATTAGATTCTCGATAAAAGCAAGGGAAGTAATCTACGCGTTTCATTCTTATTAGAAATCTTCAGGACCACATATCCAGTGCTTTTATCGAGAATGACACAGCTAGAGACTTATAGAATACTTAGCTGTGTACATGAACTGGTTTGAAAGAGCGGTTGCCGGTCCGGCAGAAATTAGAAATTGGAATAAATGCTCTGAAATAGCGATATATATGTGAATATAGACATAGAATATTCGAAAATATTCTGTATGTTTATAATAAACATTTTGAAGACCTAATCGCTATAGAATAGAATACGTCACGTATTACAATTAGATTCTCGATAAAAGCAAGGGAAGTAATCTACGCGTTTCATTCTTATTAGAAATCTTCAGGACCACATATCCAGTGCTTTTATCGAGAATGACACAGCTAGAGACTTATAGAATACTTAGCTGTGTACATGAACTGGTTTGAAAGAGCGGTTGCCGGTCCGGCAGAAATTAGAAATTGGAATAAATGCTCTGAAATAGCGATATATATGTGAATATAGACATAGAATATTCGAAAATATTCTGTATGTTTATAATAAACATTTTGAAGACCTAATCGCTATAGAATAGAATACGTCACGTATTACAATTAGATTCTCGATAAAAGCAAGGGAAGTAATCTACGCGTTTCATTCTTATTAGAAATCTTCAGGACCACATATCCAGTGCTTTTATCGAGAATGACACAGCTAGAGACTTATAGAATACTTAGCTGTGTACATGAACTGGTTTGAAAGAGCGGTTGCCGGTCCGGCAGAAATTAGAAATTGGAATAAATGCTCTGAAATAGCGATATATATGTGAATATAGACATAGAATATTCGAAAATATTCTGTATGTTTATAATAAACATTTTGAAGACCTAATCGCTATAGAATAGAATACGTCACGTATTACAATTAGATTCTCGATAAAAGCAAGGGAAGTAATCTACGCGTTTCATTCTTAATAGAAATCTTCAGGACCACATATCCAGTGCTTTTATCGAGAATGACACAGCTAGAGACTTATAGAATACTTAGCTGTGTACATGAACTGGTTTGAAAGAGCGGTTGCCGGTCCGGCAGAAATTAGAAATTGGAATAAATGCTCTGAAATAGCGATATATATGTGAATATAGACATAGAATATTCGAAAATATTCTGTATGTTTATAATAAACATTTTGAAGACCTAATCGCTATAGAATAGAATACGTCACGTATTACAATTAGATTCTCGATAAAAGCAAGGGAAGTAATCTACGCGTTTCATTCTTATTAGAAATCTTCAGGACCACATATCCAGTGCTTTTATCGAGAATGACACAGCTAGAGACTTATAGAATACTTAGCTGTGTACATGAACCTGGTTTGAAAGAGCGGTTGCCGGTCCGGCAGAAATTAGAAATTGGAATAAATGCTCTGAAATAGCGATATATATGTGAATATAGACATAGAATATTCGAAAATATTCTGTATGTTTATAATAAACATTTTGAAGACCTAATCGCTATAGAATAGAATACGTCACGTATTACAATTAGATTCTCGATAAAAGCAAGGGAAGTAATCTACGCGTTTCATTCTTATTAGAAATCTTCAGGACCACATATCCAGTGCTTTTATCGAGAATGACACAGCTAGAGACTTATAGAATACTTAGCTGTGTACATGAACTGGTTTGAAAGAGCGGTTGCCGGTCCGGCAGAAATTAGAAATTGGAATAAATGCTCTGAAATAGCGATATATATGTGAATATAGACATAGAATATTCGAAAATATTCTGTATGTTTATAATAAACATTTTGAAGACCTAATCGCTATAGAATAGAATACGTCACGTATTACAATTAGATTCTCGATAAAAGCAAGGGAAGTAATCTACGCGTTTCATTCTTATTAGAAATCTTCAGGACCACATATCCAGTGCTTTTATCGAGAATGACACAGCTAGAGACTTATAGAATACTTAGCTGTGTACATGAACTGGTTTGAAAGAGCGGTTGCCGGTCCGGCAGAAATTAGAAATTGGAATAAATGCTCTGAAATAGCGATATATATGTGAATATAGACATAGAATATTCGAAAATATTCTGTATGTTTATAATAAACATTTTGAAGACCTAATCGCTATAGAATAGAATACGTCACGTATTACAATTAGATTCTCGATAAAAGCAAGGGAAGTAATCTACGCGTTTCATTCTTATTAGAAATCTTCAGGACCACATATCCAGTGCTTTTATCGAGAATGACACAGCTAGAGACTTATAGAATACTTAGCTGTGTACATGAACTGGTTTGAAAGAGCGGTTGCCGGTCCGGCAGAAATTAGAAATTGGAATAAATGCTCTGAAATAGCGATATATATGTGAATATAGACATAGAATATTCGAAAATATTCTGTATGTTTATAATAAACATTTTGAAGACCTAATCGCTATAGAATAGAATACGTCACGTATTACAATTAGATTCTCGATAAAAGCAAGGGAAGTAATCTACGCGTTTCATTCTTATTAGAAATCTTCAGGACCACATATCCAGTGCTTTTATCGAGAATGACACAGCTAGAGACTTATAGAATACTTAGCTGTGTACATGAACTGGATATGTGGTCCTGAAGATTTCTAATAAGAATGAAACGCGTAGATTACTTCCCTTGCTTTTATCGAGAATCTAATTGTAATACGTGACGTATTCTATTCTATAGCGATTAGGTCTTCAAAATGTTTATTATAAACATACAGAATATTTTCGAATATTCTATGTCTATATTCACATATATATCGCTATTTCAGAGCATTTATTCCAATTTCTAATTTCTGCCGGACCGGCAACCGCTCTTTCAAACCAGTTCATGTACACAGCTAAGTATTCTATAAGTCTCTAGCTGTGTCATTCTCGATAAAAGCACTGGATATGTGGTCCTGAAGATTTCTAATAAGAATGAAACGCGTAGATTACTTCCCTTGCTTTTATCGAGAATCTAATTGTAATACGTGACGTATTCTATTCTATAGCGATTAGGTCTTCAAAATGTTTATTATAAACATACAGAATATTTTCGAATATTCTATGTCTATATTCACATATATATCGCTATTTCAGAGCATTTATTCCAATTTCTAATTTCTGCCGGACCGGCAACCGCTCTTTCAAACCAGTTCATGTACACAGCTAAGTATTCTATAAGTCTCTAGCTGTGTCATTCTCGAT
>CAXHJY010000997.1:0-40266 GCA_964016885.1 Eledone cirrhosa
TCATTATAATAAAACGCATAAACCTCACCAACCACTTTGGGCCGTTTTTCTGGTGATTTGAGCGTGCTTGTCCTGTGATATCTCCCTCTCTCTCATATATATATATATATATATATGCACACACAAAATTCCGTTATAACGAATTTCATTCCCCGGTCACGCTCGATCTCGTTATAAAGAATTTTTCGTTACAACGAATTTTTTAATACCCCGTGAATTTCGTTATAACGGAATTTCACTGTATATAGTATGTGTGTATACACACAATTTTCTTGCTTCTTTTTTTCGTGTGTGTATAATCGTGTGTTGACAATGAAGCAGTGAAACTTGTCTATTTGTAGTGCTTGTGAAGATAGGTGAGTGACCTTTGATAGCGCCATGTCTATTTATTGCTTTTTAATTTCTCTATATGACTGGTTGATAATAGATATATTTACCCGAGGTTCATTTGATTGTCGTCTGTCTTTGAGTCTTCGAAGAAGTTCTTAGGCGTCTCACTCGACATGTTACCCATCTGTTTGAAAAATGATAACCATTGGGTGGAAAATGTAAGAGAAAGTGATATCGTAAAGTCTACTCCAGCTGGCCCGACCGGTTTTATTATTATTGGATTGGCTGTACCGGTCAAGGGTCGGACGCCATGCGTTGCAGCAAAGAGTTATGGCCCTTTATGGTCTGGGTTCCAATCCCGCCGAGGTTAACTTTGCCTTTCATCCTTACGGGGTCGATAAAATAAAGTACCAGTAATACACTTGGATAATTGCTGGCCTTGTGCCAAAAGTAGAAACAATTATTATTAGAAACGGCTTATTTTGTGTGGCCGAATGGTTAAGAAGTTCGCTTCACAATCACGATGTTTCAGGTTCGATTACAAACTGCGTGTTTTCTTGGGCATTTTTTTTTTTTTTTTTTTTTTTTTTTTTGCCCCCTGTCTACGCAAGTTTTGTGAGGGATGTTGGGTAGACGGAAACAGTTTAGAAGCCCGCCAGATCGACTGAACATATTCGTTTTTGTCACGCTGAATATCCCAGAGAATGGCGCTAAGAGTGCACGTGGAATACACTTTATCGTGACGGCCTTCCTGTTGACAGCTAGTAGGCTCATCGTCGAAACCGAAGGAAGATAATTTTATCTTCCTTTCTTTTTTCTCAAACCCCTAAACCCTTCATTACACGCACCCTTTCATGTATCCACATCCACTCATTATCAGCTTCCGCCATTGTTCGTGACCTTTACTCAACTTTCTTCGGTCACACATAAACACACACACACACACATATATATATATATATATATTATAGATAGATAGATAGAGAGAGCGCGCAAGGAAAACACTTTATATTATATCCGTTTCTCGTTTTACATGCCTCTGTCTCCCAACACAAGCAGAAAGTCGCCAGCACCACACCTTACTCCTTTTACCAGAAGCCGTTTTAGTCTTCCTCGCGTTATAATCATTGGAACTGCTTCTTTGGTCTTTCTTTCCTTCTCATTCTCCCTCTTTTACTTCATCGTTCTTTGACAATTTCCCTATACTTGTTTCTCTAACTTTATCTAAATCATGAGCTTTTTGTCTTTTGACTTTACACCAATCTCTCCGGCACTTGCTAGCGAACATGAGGGCCTCTTCTACGTACGCACTCGCTAGACCTATTAGAAATAGCACCCGAATCTCTCCTCAGAATACACTATACCGCCTTTAAGAACATAATCGATAATGTGGTCTAAGATATTTCAAAAGAATGTGAGTGTAAGGTACTAGGCACGCCAGAAGATGTATGTCGGGTAGGCCAGTTGGAATGAGCCTACCATTTTTAAGGGGACTACTCGCTTCATGTTGCAGTTCTTTTCTTCTTCGCCCCTTTATTCCTGAGAGGGTCATGTTGGAAAAGTCCTCAAACTCATCGATGAGAAAGCGAGTGTCTGAGTT
Organism: Eledone cirrhosa; assembly: GCA_964016885.1. Taxonomy (NCBI): domain Eukaryota; kingdom Metazoa; phylum Mollusca; class Cephalopoda; order Octopoda; family Eledonidae; genus Eledone; species Eledone cirrhosa. Next base: position 1,931 of record CAXHJY010000997.1, read on the forward strand.
TTTGCAGCAGTTCTTTTCATTTCGTAAATTTTTTATTATTACACTCATCTCTGCGACAGGTGTTATAGAGTGTTCAGGTGAACAAACCACAGAAAATGAGAAATTTACTGTGTTTTTTGGAGGCCAGGAAAAACAAATTTCACCTTCAAAATTCTAACTAGACACATCAACTAACTACCCTTGAAATTAACAAAATTATTATTACACCCATCTCTGAGTCAGGTGTAATAATAAAAAATTCATCTATCTATTTACTGTTCTATTATTTATAAGTCTGTCATGTACATTACCTATACATACATGTGTATATGCCTGTGACCCATACAGTAAATCAATATATTTAACACTGGTTACTAAGATTACTAATAGGTAGTTAGAAAATGGAACCTACATTTTACATCTGGCCTGAGCCAATTACTAGCTTTGCATAAACCTAAATGTTGGCTCTACTCATGATGATGCTTCTGGGGGTCACTGACCTAGGGTGACCCCCAGTCTCATCGAGCTAGAGCATGAAGAAGATACATAAACCTGGTGTAGGGTAATTTACACTATGTAGATTAAACTATTATTAATATAGCTAATTATTTTCTCGTTCCATGTTTATTTTCCTAACTTTGCTTTTAGCTACACCCAATTCTAATTTTCTTTTACTATTTCTTCCCTCTTGTAATGCAGATAGATCCAAAATAATCTCTCTGCTAAAAGTATTGTAAAGTAGTACAGCTGAATGAAGGATCAACCAAATACATAGTTATGCATAATAAAAATGATGGATTGAATATGAAACTCAACACTATAGGAATGAATTAACAGGAAGGTTTGTCTGTATTGTCTAATGAACAGAATTCAGCCATATTGTGGTTATTAGCATTTATCCTGTGCCATAAACTGTTATATTAACTTCCTTCTGTCTTATCTGAATTATCAAAACTGACTACATTCAATTAGTCAACTAATTGTTGTTTAACCCCAGGTTAACCCAAATTGAGCAATAGACCTAACATCAAAGTGTGTGATCATCCAACTGTGAAAAGGTGAAGCGGAGATTCTGTGCTTAAACTTCTAATCTGTTCAAATACAGAAATATTTGCTATATACGCATATGTGTATAACCTTTATTTAGTCTTTGGATTTTGATCTTTTGAACACACACATACGAGACTATATTAAAGATTGGGCTACAAGTAGAAGAGCATGCTACTATTTTATTTATATATTTATTTAATTTGAACTACTTGCTACTTCAAAATCTTAATTTTCAGTGGTGGGTTGAATTTCATTAAGCTCAGTAATTTAGACTTAGTGATGTTTTTTTTTTTTTTTTGCATTGCCTTAACAAAACATCTTGAAATAAGGAAGTGAAAATATCTCTCCAGATTAATTGTGTATGAAATAAATTTGTTTTACCCATCTTATGGTTCTTTAGCCAACGAAGGAACTCTGAGATGGGTGAAACAAATTTCCCTGTGCATGCACTAATCAATCTAATGAAATATGAGTCAATTAATCCCAGTGATCTAGCAACTTTGCTGCAATGTCCAATGAATTCTTTTTTATTGAAAACAATAGGGTGTAATTTGAGAGAGATTTGGCTGCTGTTTTTGCGCAAACTGTGTAATCTTATAGGGACTCTCTTATTGCTTCTCAACAGCTTGTAGTAGTTTAATGTTGAATTGCAAAGGTAAAAATGATGGGTTCTTCTGAATAGTTATGTGTTTTTTGTGGATTTAACCTGATAACAGACTATGTAAGACATCAGTCGGAACTAAAGAGAAACTCTAGTTATTCTTTACCTAATAGTAATAATTGTTTCTACTTTTTGACACAAGGCCAGCAATTACCCAGTGATTTACTGGTACTTTATTTTATCGACCCCGTAAGAATGAAATGCAAAGTTAACCTCGGCGGGATTTGAACTCAGAATGGCAAGGACCGTAACTCTATACATCAAAGCATGGCGTCCGACCCTCTACCGATACTGCCAATCCACGGACATCCAAATCTCCTCATTACATTTTGCCTTCTAAACAAAGGGCTCATTGAATAATGTAGTCCTAGATACTGTTTAGAGAAACATTTTCTGGAACACCTTTGATCTTCGGTCTACTGTTCATGGATGATCTTTTGAAGTTAAACAAGTGCTGTTGCTATTATTACAATTACTCTATATACTAATGCTACATGACCCTATATAAATCCAAAAGCTAGCCAGAATAATTGTATATTATTATCATTATTATCATCATCATCATTAGTTTGGGAGAGCTTTGTCGTGGTTTCTATGGCTGAATGTCCTTTCTAATGCCAATCACTGCACAATGTATTGAGTGCATTTTATTGTGACATTAGCACTAGAGAAGTTGTCAAGTTCTTGACATGACTAAAGAGTTGTCTCTACCTTGTACTGTCACTGTTCAATCACCATCCATTTTACACTGTTGATTAATATCCAAGGAAAATTTGTTTTTCTTTAAATTCATTATCCCATGGTATTTTATTAGTTAGTTTTTATAGCTGGATGTTCCCTCCACCATTAAACTTTCAGTTTTGAAGCTTATTCTTATTTTTATCAGTTGGTTAAATGGAGCTTGGCTCTGGAGCACACCAAAGTGGATGAAACTGAGCATAGTCAATAGACTAGCACCTTTTTAGTTTCACAGCCATTGTGCTTCATCCAAGCTTACTACTTTTACAGCAGATGACTATGAATTGAGCTTCAAGTATCCAAAAGACTGTCTAGAAGTAGTTAATAGCTTCTGTTACTTAAGTGACCCAGTAGTAGAAGTAGGTGCTTGTAAGAATGGGGTGGAAAAAGTTCAGGGAGCTTATTACCTCTGTTGGCAGCAGAGTGCCTCTCTCTGGGTGAAGGGCAGACTATATGAAATCTGTTTGTATAATTATGAAACATGGGTGGATGCAGAGGATATGCGAAGGTCAGAAAGACATGAAATGAAGATGCTCTGTTATGTGTAAATTGGTGGTGTGCATGTACAGTGAAGTGCAGATGAGCTGGGATAAAAGTAAGTATAAGAGGGGTTAACTGTAGTGTATAAGAGAGCAGATTAAACTGATACAGATGTGATGTAGTTGAAGAATGATAGTTGCATAAAGTAGTAGCAAGCTATTCAAATGGAAAGGACCTGTGGAGGAGGAAGACAGTAGAAATGAAGGTTGGTCCTTACAGAGTTGACAAGAGTCTGCAATAGAAATGCTGTGCTTCAGAAGGCCTGTCAGTCCATGAACATAAAAATAAAGTTGTAAAATGATGAAAGAAAAGAATTATTTCTTTTTCATTTTATATCTGCATGTCTCTCACCTTGTTACTGATTAATCCCTTATCTGTTCATCTGAACTCTGCTTTTCATACTCACCCTTCCTCATACTGTTTGTGTCTAGATTTACTTCTTACTTTCTGTCACAAAGAGAGGCCTGATGATGAACACATACTAGCACTACTTTTAAAAAAATTCATACAATGAATAAAGTAAAGAAAGAATTCATATTTGCATGGATAGATGTAATTATTTGAATTTTTATACATTTTGTTTTTTAGGGGTCAACCATAACATGTTTTAATTTGCAAAACATTTTGTACATGTACCCTGTATTACCTTTATTACTTAGAATGCTATACAAGTACATTACATTTCAATTTAAGAATACTTTCTTGTAACAGCATAAAGAAAACATCATGTATATACATGCTTATATAAAAGAAAAAGTTGGCTTGCTTATTAACTATATATATATTTTTTATTATTTGAAAAATGTAAGGAAACACACTTGCACACACGATATCATACTTACTCACACTCACGTGCGGGCGCATGGTGTACGTGTGCACATACATAAACAGATGCACACATGTAATCACCTATGTAGCTTATTTTACTGACATAATCCAAATGCACTGCTCAAGATAAACCTAAAATCTTTTCTCTCCTTTTCCTTTCCCTCTCTCCCCTCACTCTTTGCCCTACCCCATTCTCTTTCTCTCATTCATTCATTCACACCCACCCACACAGCAGCTGCATCATATTTCCTTGAGGTTACAGAAGAGAATGTTCTCTCTCTCCCTCTCTCTCTCTTCAACAACCCAAACTTTTTTATTTTTTTAATCTTGCCTGATGAGTTTGTTGCCCACACATGCACACATTTGCATTCTTACATACTGACATGCTGATCCACACTTATGTACACATGCTCACAGTCACTCTCACACAACTGCACTCTTACACATATGCACACAGTTACACTCTTCCTCATACACAATTTTCTTACGTCAGTCATGATTGTTCCCCTATTTACTCTTGCCACGAGGCATTTTGTTATCCCTAAACAATAACTTTCTTGGGTTGGTTGTTATTGACAATATGGTAGAGATGAGTGTAAGGGAAGGTAGTGGTGATTGTGGGCAGTTTTTCTTTTTTTTATCTTTGATTAATGCCAAATTCATAATGTGGTATGGTCTGGCATATGTATACCTTAGATTATTTTTTATGAGGTAATGTTCATTCCCATAACATGATTTTAATAATAATGCTTTCTACGTTAGGCACAAGGCCTGCAATTTAGGGTGAACGGTAAGTTGATTAAATCGCCAGAAATACTTGACTGTTACTTTATTTTATCAACCCTGAAAGGATAAAAGGCAAATTTAACCTCAGTGGTATTTGAACTCAGAATACAAAGAACCATAACTAAATACTTCAAATTATTTGCTTGCTGCCCTTGATTATCAAATATTTTTGTGTATGTATGTATGTATGTATGTGTGTATGTGTATATATATATATATGTGTGTGTGTGTATCACCGTCTGTAACTCTTTAAAATTTACACACACAAACACAATGCATTTCTTATCTTAGTCATGTTGCTACCATAAGAAATTCACTTTCCAATCATAAAGTCTTGGGCTCTAACCTTATATTTGTTCCTGTAAATAGTTATTTCTCTAAAATTACTCCTAGATTTAATCCTGTATCAGTTGTATATACCCGCGTGTCCCAAATAATAGGAGGTGAGGGTAGAATAACCGGGGCTCGGTAATTTTTCTAGGTTGTCTGTTGATTTTTTTTTTTTTTTAAAACCAGAATTAGTTGTTTAATTTACATATTGAGACCACGACCCATTATATTTATTTTATAAATAATGGGATTTCTAGTAATGTACCTTTTTTTTTTCATGTATAATGTTTTTTAATGTTTAAAGAAAATTAACATAAAATTTTGTCAGAGATAGATGAGTAAAATTTAATAAGTGGGGGAATTGGAATAAGAACGGGGATGGGGAAAAATTAATAACCGGGTGGGGGTGATCTGAAGAAATTAATAACTAGGGTGGAGGGCGATTATTTTTCTTTTATATAAGCATGTATAGACATGATGTCTTCTTTGTGTTGTTGCAAGAAAGTATTCTTTAATTGAAATGTAATGTACAGCATTCTAAATAATAAAGGTAATATGGGGTACATGTACAAAATTTATGTAATTATATTCTAGAAATAAATTAAAATATCATTCTTATCTTTAAGCACTTCTATATGTCAGTAATCAACATAAAATATTGGGTTTCTCTTATGCAAACTGTTAATTTATTAGAACACAAATTTCCCAGTTTGTATGATTGCTCATATATCCAGTAAACCTGGACTCCAAAAATTAAATATGATGATGATGAAATGTTATTCAAAATAAGAATCTTAAGCCCATAAGTAGACAATTGACGTAGATTTTGATAATACCAATTCCATCCTCAGTAAATTATCTGAAACTTAATTCATAAACCTTGGAGGGAGCGATGACAGGTAGGGTTTGAACTCTAAATAGTGACGTCTACGTACTTGTATCAGTATTCAAATGGCATGGGTTGAGCTGGTTCCAACCAGCAGCAAATTCACTGCAATGCAAGCACAAACTGACCATGCACAGCAATTACTGACATCCAATATGGAGATTGTTAACCAGCTTTAATTCCAACAGCAGACACCATGAATGTGATGTGCACATAAACAGTAATGTTAATTATTTATACACAACACAGCATATATTGGATAATCAGAAATTTTTAAAGTAGGTATACCTAAATGCTTTGCCTCACTATGAAATATAAACAAATGTAATCATATTTTGATATCTCTCTATAAGCAGAAAAAAATATTGAAACTGTTCTAATTTCATTTTTATCCAGGAGCAAGAACCCTCGTTTTCTGTCTACAGGGAAATTGGTTGCTTATAGCTATTTATATCAAAAACAAACCAGGAATCAACCGAAATGGCCAATCTTTGCATAATTGTGCATTCTTTGGTTAATTATGTATGCACAATGCAGCATTTATTGGATAATCTGGATGTTTTTTTCTTTTAAAAGTAGATATAGCTTTAATTTTTGAATTGCAGAATGTAAATAAATGTAAACATACTTTTACATTTCTCTGAGGACTGAAAATATTGGGATTGTTCTGACTAGTTTCATCTCTACTTGGAGATTCATCAGAACTAAATAAAGTCATGAGTCAGGAGCTGCTTGCAGTATGAAACGGTGCTTTGGAATATTGAGTTATATATCATTAGCTTGAAAATTGATTTGAATGCTAGCATTAGAATGTGAAACACGTGACCATAAGTATTGGATTCTTGGTCATATGATTATAGGTTTGATTCCTGGACCAGGTGGCGTGTTGTGTTTTTGAGCAAAACACTTCATTCATGTTGATTTTTTTACAATTGGACTGGGGTCCCTATTGTATGTTTTGTGGTAAATCTTACATAATATCGAATCTACGAGATTTTAATGTTGTTTATTTTGAGAACAATACCTTAAGGTCAGTATGAGCGGCCAGTTACAGCCAATAGGAGGTGAGAGAATTCTGGCCGGATTCAGTCGGTTTAAATGCTAAAGGGTTAAAGAAACCAAGTGATGCAACCTCGTAGGAGACCAGCTAAACCTATATTTCAGATTTTCATTCTAGCAACAGAGTGCACTCTTGCAAAAGACATCCAAGAACCAGCTGATGGTGTTAAACTAGATCTACTACTTAGTATATGCACAGCAGTTCAGTTATAACAATATTACGCACATGTAGAACTGGCTGAGATTTGTTGCCATAGAAATTTAAAGTTTCTGTCTGATAAGATTTAATAGATGATTAATAAAGATAATGATCAACATAAATACAGACACGTGCATCAATCAACAACATACAAGCTAATAAGGTTATCACTACCTGGTCACTCAACATGCTGCAGTACATACTGATCGATCTCTCTCTCTCTCCTAACAATTTTTGTATGATAAGATGATTGTTAGGGATAATGATGGACAGACTCATGCACTTACACAACTCACACACATGCCATTAAATTTGTCTTCATGGTTACTCAGCCTGCTAGAAATAGCAGTCAGATCACCATCAAATCACACTGTATAATTTTTTTTTTTTACTTAGATATATTAGGTGTGAAAAAAGATAGGATGGAATACTTTGATCATAGGTCTGCTGGATCAAAGCTGGCCTGAGTTAAACACCAACAGCTCAAAAGTTACTTGTATTTTTCTGTTTAAGAAATTTCAGAATAAGCCCCGAGTAGCCTAACAGGTTTTTTACATTTGAGAAATTTTTTCATCATTTTTTTTTTCTAAATGATATTAAACTTCCTGAAACTCCCCTGATTCTGTGATATAAACCTTCTTATTGTAAAGTTTATATTTAACTAGAAATCTTCATCACAATTTTAGATAAAAACCTTTATGTTCAAACACCAGCTTACTAATAGGTTATATTACTAAATCCTTCAAAGTTATTTAAAAATTATCAGGCAGTTTCTTTCATTAGAAATATGGTAATAAAAAGGTTAAATAAGGATTTTTCACATCTGAGGATAGGTGCAGTTCATCAGATTGTCCGCTAATCAGTATTTCATTGATATTGTTTAAGTTATTCCTTTTCCCACGAAAATATGAAAATCCAGCATACGTCTTATCTACTGAATCTACAAAACCTCAATTCAAAGTATATTCTACATTATAAATGTATGTAAAGTGGAGGTGCAGCTTATGCCCAACTATATACCATATGTTTTAGCTACCCTGGCAGGATTTGAACTCAGAACAGTGTAACAAAACACCGGAAGCTATTTTATCCATTCCTCCATTGATTCTATCAAGATTTATTGCATTTGATATTTCCTCTAGAACTTTATTTTACATCAGGGTGGAGATGAGGAACATAATGTAGACTCAAGAAAATTAATACAGGCAATGATTATAGCTATCAAAAACAGATATATTTGTAAAATGATAAGGTTTAACAGCAAGTACTTGGCAGGGGTTCATAAATAACTTAATCAAATTACATTAGTGATTATAAAATATTTTAGGTCCCCCTTCCTTCAGTTTTTAGAAATCAACCTCCTCAAATTTAATTTTTTTTTATCACAACAGTAAGATCTGTGTAATATTATGTCTGAGAGTATATTTCAGATAAATCAAAATAGCAAAACTTTGATTATAATACTTCTCTATAAACATCACCATTATTGTTTTATGCCTGTTTTCCATTTTAGCATGGCTTAGTCAGTTCTTATTTGAAGTTACTGCTTTCTTAAACAGGTCGGAAGACCATGTCTTGTCTTTGTGTTCCATTTTTGACATTTCTTCATTTGTATGTCTTTTCTAACACCAACCGCATTACAGAGTGTATTTTATTGTGGCACCACCACTAGAGAGGCTGTCATGTCTGCATGATAAAATTTGATATATCAAATAATAGATTTGGATGATTTATCCTTTTAATATGAATGTGCCTCAGACCACTTCTGGTTCTTGAATACAAAGCCCTTCATTATATATGTTCTCCACACTGGAATGGTTTATTTAAATTAAAACCTTTCATTATGATTTTATGTTAGAACTGTTTTATTTTTTGTTCCAACCACCAGTGTTGATCACGACAAAATTAGTTATTTTACTAATCCTTTCACAGTTTTAATTATTTTAAAAATGAATTTAAGGATGTAAGCAATGTGTTTCATTAGAAATATAATTGCAAAATAGTTGAAATGAATTATTAAATATGTAAAGTAAAAAGTTCTAACTACAGTTGCTATAGTTACTTCATATTTCTTAGGTGCTAGACATAATCATTTCAACTGGTTTAAATTGCAGTCCACTTTTGCTTGGCCCTTTTAGCTATGTCTTTTTTTTTTAAGCATCTGTACTCCTCTTTCAGTCAAGGGTAACACAAGCCAGTGGTTTCCTTTCCATACAAAAAAAGTGATGAACATTTTCATTCATCCGCTCTCAAAAAAAAAAAACTCTTGAAAAACTATATATAGAAGAACAAAAAGTTTTAAAATGAATTTACATATCACACTCTAACTTTGACATGTTTGAATTTGAGGAATAATATTTGAAGAATGTATAGAGGCTAAGCAATATAATATTTTAAAAAAATAATAGATCAAAGCACACAAAAAGATTGGTGCATTTTTTTTTTTTTCTTTGTGTGAATATAAAAAAACAAGTGGTGAGACAGTGTACTAGAACAAGCCTGTCCAACCCATACTGGCAGGTAGTGTAGAGGGAATTCATGTAAAATGATGAATTATAATAATAAATCCATATGAAGAACTGTTTATGCTTGCAAATTAAATGCAATCATCATCACCGTTTTACGTCCGTTCTTCCATGCTAGCAAAGGTAAAATCTTTTAATGTAAATAAGTAAATGATTCAACCAAGACTGATTTCAATTTTTCTCTTTTAATATACTTTTTTCCGTTGCTGAGGCACCATCTTCAAGGGATTTAGTTAATCATATTGGCCCCACTATATATTTATTAAGCCTGGTACTTATTTTCTTGGTCTCCTTTTCTCGAACTGTTGAGTTACAGAGCGTAAACAGGGATCCACATAATACTCAGTGGGCTTCCGTACAGTTTCCATCTGCCAAAATTTCTCTCAGAATGCGTTGGTCAAGTTGTGGCTAGAGTAGAAGACACATGCCTTGGGTGCAAGGCAGTGGATCTAAACCCCAAACTGCATGGTTGTGAAGTGAACTCCTTAACTACATGGCCATGCCTGTGCCTATGTATGTGTATATATATTTAGCAGCATGGAATGAGTGGTCGCCACTTTAACAGGGTAGATGATTGAAGGTCGTTAGTTGCCAGTGTGGTAAGTGATAGTATCCGCGTTGGATTATCTTGTCGACATAGACGTGAGGGAAGGTCCCTCGATCTATTTACCATCTTAGTATTTACAATATTCCTTTCGTCAGGTCGCCAATTCCAGCAGTATGGATTATAGATGTTATTGAGACACGAGTAACATAACAATGATTTCAACAGCAGAAATTAGAGATGAAATGTATGTTTATTTTTGATGTGGCACAAACAATGTTTGTTAACTTATATGGTTGAAGTTACAGATAAAAAGAGGTTACAAAAGGGAATGTGCCATTGCGCCAAAAAGCCGGCGAGGCTAGGGTGCAAAATCTCACCGTTACATTATGCGTGTTTCTGGTTCGAAATTCCTGGTACAAGAGAGAGATTCTTCAAATCTTCGCGGGGAATTTCTTCCTCAGGGCGCGTAGGGATACATCCTCTTCTACTGGCGCTGATTGGCTGAACTGAGCCAAATCACGCACAGAGAATGTATGTGAGCCCGCGGAATGTAGGTCACTACATATATAAAGCCTCAGTTTCAATTGAAGAACAAACCTTACTGACATAACCACACATTTCTTCATCATTATAATCATCTCCACCAGTTCGTTTTTTTTTTTTTTTTAGTGGTTGGGTTGGATAAAAATTTTTGAGGCAGAATTCCAATGTTTGATGACATTAATGATTGCAATCCTCACTCGATTGTTTTGTTTTGTTTTATGTGAGGTACAGATCTTCACAGATCAAATTACTACCAATTTCACTAACTAGACTTGAGGCTATAGTAGGGAACACTTGCCCAAGGTGACACATGTTGGAATAGAACCCAATGCTTGTGCCTTGTGTTTGAACATGTTCATGTAAAAACAATGTTAACCCATTTAAACCAGCCATATCCAGTCAGAATTCTCTCATCTCTTTCTGTTCAAACTGGTTGTAACCAGCCTCTCATACCGATGTTCAGGTATTGTTCTCAAAATAAATAATGTCAAAATCTCGTAGATTTGATATTATGTGAGGTAAAGCCTTTACCATGAAAATGCATACAATAGTATATATAGAGTAATGTGAATGCTTGAGAGTTAAGCAATTTTGGATGCTACATAGCAACATTTTTTTTTACATACGTAGACTCTTTCAGTTTTGTCTGACCAGTTTGCAGTGAATATGAGACACACACACATATGAACAGCGTTTCTTATCTCTTCCCCCACTCTTTTTTTTTTTACTCGTAATTTACTTTTTGTCCATTTTCTTTTTTCTATTTCTAATTCAATTCACCTTCTGAAAAAGCTGATTAGCTATTAATTATTCATCATGTCTACAAAACTACTCTATTCTATTACTTACCAGTCAGCAATTTATAGTAGAGGTAATGAAAAAAGAACGAACAAATTTGTTTTGGAAATATGTATTTCCTCTATCTTAATTTATTATTACCGGTGATGTTGGTTAGTATTTATATATAGATATTGAGTTCAAGCAGCCTTTTTTTTAAAATCTATTCTTTTATAACTGCAATTATTGACATCACAATTTTCCTCTTCATTTCTATAAAAGAACTAACAGTAGGACATGATTTTGCTTTTTTTATTTTTGGGAGTTTTGGGGTCTTTTTTTTTTATATAAAGAATAAGAGGAAACACAAATCACAGTTAAGGACAGAGTTGGCAACCTGACATGCATGCTCAAGCTGGCACATGAAAACATTTTATTGGCATACTGGAGATATGGTTTTAGTGGGTATATATATCTTTGTATATATATATAAAAACAAAATCCCCAACCTTTGATCTCTTAGGAATGGATGTGTTGGCTTCAAAAATTGCTTGTTAAAAATATGAGGTTTGTCCCAAAAGTAAGGTACTGCTGTTTTATTTAAATGTATATTAGATGTACATGAAATTGCAAGTTCAAAATACGACACTTGGGAAGTCAGTCGTTCTCATGTTTTCCATTGATTGCAGCAATACCAGCTGTCATTTGCCACGAGTGTCCTTATTTTGTTGATTGCAATTTTTTGTATGTTTTCCACACTCCCAAAATGATGACACTTCAATTTCAACTTAGGACAGGTAGAAATCACATGTAGTTAGATCTGAGCTGTAAGGAGGAAGTGGAAGGAGTGGAAATATTTTTCTTCACCAGAAATTCTCTAATTGAAAGTGTTGTGTCAGCAGACACATTGTCATGGTTCTCTTTCTCTTAATTTGTAAAATATAAATATAATGATCATGATAATCTGATTCCCAAAACTCCCCCACAGGCAAGTGAGGGAATGTTTTTGTTTTTTTCCTCCACTAGATTATCATTCTCAAAAAGGTTTGCTTCCTTTGGCTTGCAACCCCCTTGAAAATGTGTTCTGTACAAACCTTGAAAATATGTGTTCTGTACAAGTTTTGCTAACAAGGTGCAAAACTTGGCGACTTGTTAGATTTTTCATTTTCTTTTAATAATTTGTTGATGCTAAAAGAGAGGAGTGGGTTGGTGGGTAGGAGTAAGTATAACACTTGCAGGCTTTCCTAGACTGGCGATTGAGGCCAGTGTTCATGTTTAGTTTAAATTTCTGCAGGTTAAAGTTTCTGTGATACCACATTTCAAATACTTGAAAGATATTGTATCTGAGCAGGACAAGAGAGACCGGATTGCAGTGTCATGAGATTATGTAAGTGCATTTGAGTGGGGCTGGTAGTTTTCTATCTCAAATGTACAAAGGCCATTTTACTACCATTTTACAAAGAAATGATAGAAATTCACAGCACAATTATGAATTATGCACCTGGAAAGTTCCTTGCTAAGATGTAGGCCTGAGCAAAGCACTTTTGTGGTAGGCCAGTAATTCCTAATGCATGTAAGTCTCCTCCACCCCACCAACATTGTCTATTGGAAAGGCAAATGTCAGTACAGTTTGGCACCATTGATGTTGCAAGTGAAATCAGAATACAGAGGTCTGAAAGAGATATAAGATATCATATCCAGCACTAACAATTTCACTAGCCTGAGTTCATATTTTATTTATCCATCCTGAAAGGATGAAAATCAAAGTTGACCATAGTAGGATTTAAACTTAGAGTGCAATGGCTGAGAATAAATACTGTAAGGCATTCAATCCAATATTTCACCAACTGCATATCTGATACCCGACACAAACCTACACATACACTTTTCAGTATATGATGCCTTCACTATCCCAGTCAGTGAAACCCTTAATGGGATCACCAAAATTTTCTGGACTGAATTATTTTCTCACCTTGTAGAGAAAAAAAAACATTTGCAGTCCATACGTACAATCTCAACTGATATTCATGTGGAGGTTCCTCTACCACTCCCACCCAATATGCCATTAGAGAATGGGAAGTGTACCATTTGTAGGAAGTAAGACCATTAAGATGTTAATGTAATTCTAAAGTATCCAAACCATTAGATCCTCCAAATAAATGCCATTGGATTGAAAATTGTTATTGACTTTTGAAATTTTTCCCACTAAAGTTGATAAATTAGGTATCATTAATTAATGTGAGTACCAGGCAGGCGCTGGGGTCGATTTAATCGACCCCCCCCCCCCCAAAAAAAAAAAAATTTGCTGGCCTTGTGCCTATTTAATAAACCATTAATTTATGAGAGACAAATCAGTCACCTGACCTGGCAAGTGGTTCCATCATTTCTTTGCTTACAAAAAAATGTCATTTTGTCTGTTCATTTAAAAGAAAATATATATTGAATATCACACTCACAAGTATATATATATGTGTGTGTATACTCAGGGGAAATGGACATTAAATGATGATATATATATATTTGAAAATTTATATAGATATATACTTAATTTTATTTTTATTTTTTATTTTAGAAAGAAAAAAGTCAATGACCTTGAAAACCAGAGGTAATTATATTTTCTTTTTTGAAAAAAAAAAACATCAACCCTGAATGAATTGCATGTTCTTTAAATATAGAAGATAAATCGTTGTTAATAAGATTTCAGACCACTAATCTCTCATCATTAGTGTGACAATTTTTTTTATATGTACATTTAAGTTGTTTTCATTGATTTTTATCTCTGATCATCATTATGTGTCTTATTCATGTGTGTGTACATAGTATCAGAAGGCAGCAGATTGGCATAGTTGTTAAAACATTAGAGTGCTTTGCAGTATTTGTTCTGATGCTCTGCACTCGGAGTTCAAATCTTGCTGCGGCTAACCTTGTCTTTCATTCTTTCAAGGGTGATAAAATAAAGTCTAGTACTAGGGTTGATTCTTCCTCTGTCTCTCTTTCTCACTTCCTCTCTACTTCTCTGGAAGAAATTAGTGATGTTCAGACCTGATGAGGGATGGACTGTGTCGTGTTTAAAATGCTCAAGACATGCTGTATGTTAGTACAGCCCCTATGACTCCATCAGAAGTTAGGTGGCTATATATATACATACATAGTACCAGACCAGATTGAAACCAATACTTAATAAATGGACCTTTAACAAGTATTCTAGTTGTGCAATCTAGCCTGCTGATTAAATTAATGTATTTGTGGCTAAGTATTCTACACGTGTTCCCGTAATGTAGTTCTCGGAGATTCAGCAGGATAGTGCAACAAGGATTGGAGTTCATCTAACAGGCTTCCAAACAATTTTCACCTACCCAATTTCACTTATGGACTTCACTATGAATGCCTTGGCCAAGTGTCAGTTACTATGCCTTCAGGTCTACACAAGCTATTTCAATACTTGCTGTATAATAGTATTGAATATTCTTGTTTGCCTCAAATAACAAAACAAAGCATTGTATATTTTTTATTTCAGTTTTGTACATATTCTGACTGCCTTCTCTTCTCTCTTTCGACAAACTTTTTTTTTTTACAAATTTTTGCTCACCTGCAGGAATCTATAAATGTGTACTTAGAATATTATATCCACAATGTTTTCACAGATACTTTAGTTGTTATTTAGTCCAGTATTGATTTTCATTCATTAATAATGAGCATTCCAGTTTATGGAAGAGTTAGATAAGTTCAATTGCCCTTTGTCTAGGCTAAGAAGAAATATTAGTGTTGTCACTTATTATGGACAAGTAAAATAAAATAAGTATGTATCTAGGACATTATCCAAGGGATTTGACAAACCATTGCATTCATTACCAAATGTAACCTCAAAAACGAAAAGAAAATCGAGCTTTCTATGTCTGACATTATATTTTCACTTACATTGTGCCTGTACAAACTACAATAGAAATTTTAAAATATCAGCTCAGTTGTGAGCGGGTACATTTGTCACTTGTGTCAGACGGGAATATGGCTAGCTTAAAGCTGTTTGCCACTGTTTAATATTATTGTAAACATCTGCTCTTAACTAATATTTAGCAGCTTGTGTGTGTATATGTATGGTGTTGTAATTTTTTTCCATTTGCTTCACTTACATTGCTAATACCATTGGGAATAGCTATGAATATCAGACACTTACCAAATTTTCTCCCTGTCTTCTTTCAACCCTTGGTGCTATGCTTTTAGACAAAAAAAAGAAGTGTTGTTTTTTAATTTATTACCTTCTCTAAGTAGAATTGTCAATGTTAATATAAGAATTTTCCAGAAAAAAAATGTTTGCTTTTTTGTAAAATGTCATAGATATTAATATTATAAGAAGCCTGTCTATATTGTTAATGCATCAGCATAACATGAATATTTAAAAAAATATTGCTATAAATATATAAGTATATTTGTTTTTGAAACATACTATATAGTCATCTGATGTAATGGAACTCGGGGAATACATACATGCTCAACCTGTTAGAAATAGCAGCAAGTCTCCCTCTCAAATCACACCTTCCTGGCATAATGTAATTCTGAAATAAGAGACAAGATGGTCACAATGAAATGCTTTGATCGTAAGTCAGGCAGAGGTGTTATGGTGCATATGTGTCTACGAGGTTGCATTTCTAAAGATAGGGGTCTAGCCCTATGACATCACCATTCTTCTGGTGGTATGAGCTGGGTTTTGAACTTAGAACACACAGCACTGAAACAGATACTTTCAAGGTATTCCAGCTGACGTTAACAACTCTGCCAAGACACTGTTCTGGGCTGGTACTTTATCAAGCATAAAAAGGATAAAAGGCAAAGTTGAATTTAGAGTGCAGAGACCTGGAACAAACACTGCAAGATATTTAATTCAATGTTCTAACAACTGTCAATAAAAAAACAACCCAGGAAGTACACACTCCAAGCTCTCTGCAACATAGAGCAAGAGAATCAAACTGATTGCACAGTTTAGAGAACCAAAGTTCTTTTC
Organism: Eledone cirrhosa; assembly: GCA_964016885.1. Classification (NCBI taxonomy): domain Eukaryota; kingdom Metazoa; phylum Mollusca; class Cephalopoda; order Octopoda; family Eledonidae; genus Eledone; species Eledone cirrhosa. Next base: position 18,378 of record CAXHJY010000997.1, read on the forward strand.
AGAGTTCACTTAACCTGTTTCTGTGATAGCAAGAAACAACTTATGACCATATAGAAAATGTGTCAATTCACACAGGGAGTGTTAATTTGTATATTGCTGTTAACCTGACAGCTGTTTAAAAACATAGCATGAACATTAAACAAAAAAAAAAAATTAGTATCAGCAGAAAATTTAGAATATGTTTTTCAGTTTTATTCTCACAAGAGGTTATATATATATATATATATATATATATATATATATATATTACTGTGTTGCTTAGAAGTTTATTTTATAACTATATAGTTTTCAATTCTATTCCACTATGTGGCACTTTGGGCAAGTATCATCCTTGTGACTGAAATTTGTTGACAGTGTGCAAAGCTCATTATATATGTGTGTATGTGTTTAACTCCTTGTGCACAGGCAGTATCATTTGCTTATGCCCTGTTATTCAGTGTTTCACTGTGCAAAGATCAGTACCTTATATTAGGGGTATCAGGCAGAGTATTCACTTGTAGAAATACTACCTCAAAAAAGAAGTGGACATAAAATTTATGACAAGGGTGATTCATATGCACATCAGTATTGCAAATTAGTTCCTTCTGTATATAAATCGTGGTTACATATGTAATTAACATGACAATAAATAAGAAAATAAAAGTTGTTTAACCCCAGGCTAACCCTGATTCAGTATACCTGTGACAATCATATTTTTTCTCTCTGACATTATATGTAACATCGAATGTTTTTATTTTATGTTGTTTTTTTTGTGGGGATGGTATGGTGTGATTTAGGGGAGATTTGGCAATTTGGCTGTTATGTCTAATAGGTCAAGCCACCTGCAAACTATGGCCCATTTTGGCTTTATGAATGGCATGCCTAATTTCAAAATTACCCTGAACGTTTTAGTAGTGTGGCTTTAGGATGAACCATATTCCATGCAGCCCACTGCTTGAAAAAGATTGCCCATGCCTAACCTAGATTCTCCCTATTACCAACCTAAATAAAGTTCATGTGGGCAAGTGTATTCAAAGACCACAAATTAGATCCATGTTACTACCATTCACTCTTTGTTAATACCATTCACTCTTTGTTAATGTATACCATTCTTACTGACTTCAAACCTTGCTAAAATAAAAAAATAAATATCTCTACTACTTCCATGGTGCAATATTTTGAGTCTTAGAAAAGACAATTCTAATAAAATGAAATGCCTGAAAAAATAATTTCTAATAGCTTGCATGACTATGATTAACCCTTTTGATACCATATTTCTCATGAAAGCCACTGCCTATAGTTAAGTAGTTTGCTTCACAACCACATGGTTTCAAGTTCAATCACACTGTGAGACTTCAGTTTAACCCATGTTTAAACCAACCACAGTACTTGAGTGATACTTTATTTTATTTACTTCTAAAAGATAAAAAGACAATGTTGACTAGCATTGGCACAGTCAGATATATTTTGTGTATTGCAGTGAGTTGATTAAATCGGCATCAATTCTTGGTTGGGTACTTTATTTTATTTGCTTCTGTAATAATGAATGGCAAAATTGTCTTCACCAGGATTTGAACCCAGAATATAAAGAACTAGAACAATTAGTGTATGGCATTTTGTCTGATACTCTAACGATTCTGCCAATCTACTGCACTGAAATGAACATTACAGATCACACCTACGTAGATTTAGCTGGCCTTGTATAGTTCCTTTTATCCCCTAAGAGATCTCTTTGGTGTTTTAGTGATAGGAGGCCCAGGTCTATCATTAAGCAACATGAAATGAAGTATCTTGCTCAAGAACACAATACACCTCACAGTTTCGGAATCAAAGCCACTACCTTATAATCATGGGTGTAACATCCTGACCACTAAGCCACATGTCTTCACAAATGTCAGAAGAAATAATAAAAATAAAAAGTTAGTTATGAAGAAGGATAAGCAGGTTTGTTCTTTCTGTATGCTTCAGTATAATAAAGATAATAATGTTGAAGAAGTAATTGAAATGGAATCGCGTTGCATAGGCTACATAACTAGTTTCCATGCAAGAATATTGTTTTGAAATGGCCAGTATCTTTAGCATTGATAAAGATAAATTATCAATAAGTCTTTTGATATAAATGTTCATAAATAACTACCATAACTGGAAATAACATTAGTTTTTTTTCATAATATTCTGTGTAATATTGAGAAAAAAACACTTCAAAAGCTATGAAATGTTAACAATCAAGATAGAATATATAGCAGTTGAGCATGTAAAAGTATGTTATTGTTTAGTACTGGATCAGTTCTGATTAAGCAGCTCTGTGATTGAAGGTGTTCCAACCATGGCAATCCTACACCACTTCCCACACATAATGTATATACGACTACATTATTGAAAATGGTTAGATGTGATTTATGAGAGATTTGTATGCTAATTCTAGCATGTAGAACACAGATTCTCCAACCTGGGGCAAATTTATCTCTTGGTGGGTAAATTCACTCTAACCACAGTGTCACAAACCTCCAAAGTTTAGATTAAAAGCAAAAAACAAATGTCTCACTGATTGATGCATGTCTCACTGATTGATGCATTCACATTGACTTACTATTTGATTCTAAGATATCTGTTCATCATTTGGCCATTATAGGCAGCAAATTGGCAAAGTCATTGGAACCTCAGGTAGAATCATCATCATCATCATCACCGTTTTACGTCCGTTCTTCCACGCTAGCATGGGTTAGACGGGTTGTCCTGTTGTGGGCAGTGTCTGGTCGGCTGACCATGCCTTGCTCATACAGGAACTGATCTGGCTTGATTTCTACAGCTGGATGCCCTTCCTAACACCAACCTCATTTACAGTGAGTGCTGGGTGCTTTTTCGTGGCGCCTACACGTCCACTTTACAGTGTGGGCTGGGTGCTTTTTTGCCGTGGCACCTCCACGGCCACCTTGCGGTGGGGGGGGGGGCATATTGTTTATATGCTTCAGCATGTACCCATGGGAGGTCGGGTACCCTGTATTACTGCGTGACGCCAGAAGTCACGGTCGTGTGTCATTCATTGACTTTGAGAGGTGTAGTTGGGTAAGGTCGGCTTTTATCACCTCATCCCAAGTCATCTTGGGTCTCCCCACTCCGCGGTTTCCATCAACTTATGCTTTATGGTATTCATTCCAGCTCTCTGCTCTGAGTTCAAATCCCACCAAGGTCAATTTTGCCTTTCATCCTTCCGAGGTCAATAAAAAAAAAAGTACCAGTCTAGTAATCAGGTTGATTCTTCCTCTATATCTTTTTCTCATTTCCTCTCTCTCACTTTCTATTTTTCTCTGAAGAAATCTGCTGTACTCAGACCTGGAGAGGGACGGGCTCCACCAGCCTTAAAATGCAAAAAAAAAAACACTGTAATACGGCACCCCTACAACTCTATCAGGAGTTACAGGGTCATACCAAACCATTCAGCCATTTAGTAAATGTTGTGATCAAGTAAAATCGTACAGAACAGATTTTGTTTTAAAATAGAAAAAGTATATTCTTTTTATTAGTTTTAGTCATTGAACTGCAGCCATGCTGTCACAAAGGTTTTTAGTGGATAATATTGACCACAGTATTTTGGTGTTTATTTTATTAAGGGAAGAAAGCCAGGGTTATAAAGGGAGATAACTAGATAGCCAGAAATACCATAGTATTTTTGTTTCTATGTACCCATTATTTCATCCCTTGATTGTATATTATTTTTGTTCGTATTTTTTGAGGTACAGAAACAGGAAAGTTCTTAGTGTCATCATAATTATCATTGTAATCTCATATATGTTAATTTGTGAGATAAACAGGGACGTTAAGAGTGGAGCATAACATACTGCTATACAGTCCCAGTAAGATTCAAACTCATGACCCCTGGTTTACAAGACCAGTGCCTTTTATCTAATAAATTATATTGACAGACCTACCAAACTGCAGTTCCATTTGGTAGGTCTGTCAATATAATTTATTAGATAAAAAGCACTGGTCTTGTAAAACCAGGGCTCATGAGTGTGAATCTTACTGGGGACAAGGGACTGTATAACAGTGTGTTATGCTGTGAGTATCCTGGTTTTTACAATACTATGACAATATCTAAGGTGACAAAAAAGGTTGGTATCAAGAAGGGTAACTGGCTGTAAAACATTGTGAAAGCATCCTGTCCAACCCATGCCAGCATGGAAAAGTGGATGTGAAAACGATGATGATGATATTTGCCAAATTTTATTCACAAGGTTTTGCTTGGAGTGAGGCTGGAAGAAGACATTACTTGTCCAAGGTGCCAGCTGTCCAGTGAGATCGAAACTGGAATCACAATGTTTGCAAAGTAAACTTGATAACCACACATCCATAAATTACTGTAATCAGATATTCTCAGTCTATTAGCTTCTCTTAACAGTCTGTTAAGTTTTGTGCAATATCCTAAAAATAAACAATCTGACTTTATTGTGATTAGGCCTTGAATTGCATCACCTACCCTCTCCCACTTGACATATATGCACTTTAGAGACTTCAGATCTTACATTTATCAATATGATTTGTTTTGTCAGCTTTAGCTCAAAGCACAACAGATCATTCAATTCACCTCCCAAATAGATCTTCTTTTATCTATCTTTCAAATCAATCTTACACGTAAAAATCTTCTTTGTTGCATTGTTTGGACTACTAAGAATGTTTGATTCAATGATTGATCGATTGATTCCAAAATCATTGTTATCCACTTGATATTCTTAACGCTTCATTTCAACCTTGTAAGGAATGGATTTAGCTTATGGGGGAAACCTAACAAATCACATTTCATGTATTATTATGTCACCAAACCACTTGAATTGATAAGTTTTTATTTTTATGTACTATATACTTACTGTGGATTTTAGCTACCAAATTCTCATCTGCACATTTCTCAAATATCTGGAAACATTTTAACTTCATGGAGTTGTGATTCAGCAGTAACTACTATTGATGACTACTAAATGGTGAAGTTCACTTTACAACCACATGGTTTCAAGGTTATATCTCACTCTATGACAACATGAGCAAGTTCCCTCTACTATTGTCTAAGGCCTGACCAATGCCTTGTGAATGAATTTGATAGATAGAAACTGTAAAGAAGCTCATTGTGTATGTGTGCATGTTTATGACTTTGTTTCTCATTAACTGTGGTTGGGCTGTCTGTGATATTTATGTCTCATATAAACAATGTCTTACAGTTCAGCAGTTCATTGTATTTTATTTTAAAACAAGTAAGAGTTGGCACCAAGCTATAGAAAACCTCTTCAAAAAGGCTTGCTCAACCTATGCCAGTATGGAAAAACAGACATAAAAATGAAGACTATATAGTTTTAAGTTTAAGTTATCTTTCTTCTCTCTTCATTTGTAAAGTGTAATTGTAACGGATAAAATAAAAGTAAGAAAAATGCATAAGAATTATTATAGGAAACCTTACTGCTACATCTTTTTCCCTGGGCTTACCATATACTTATTTATGACACTCCATAAAGTTGCATCCCTCATTTTACATACAAGTCCTGACAGACAATGTCACAACAAAAATGTTCTCAGTCTAAGTTGTAAAGTGGTTGGTGGTAGGAAAGGCATCCAACCAGAAAATTGCTGCCGAAAATATGAAAGTGTAATTTACAGGGAGGCAGCAACTGCCCAACCCATGTAAGCATGAAAAAACAGTCATAAAATGATGATTCCTAGCCCGATACTCAACTCATATATGTTGCAGCCTGTATTTATCAATATTGCATATATATATACTTTAATGAAATTTTCATCAAAATATTTAGAACTAAACATCACCCCCTCATATTCTACCTAATAAAACTACTTGCAAACATATCCTCTGGTAGTCATTAAATTAAATATATGTTAGTGAACATTTAAAATCTCTATATTTAATAGTCATATTTTATCTATTTAATCACATGAAGCAAAACATTTTATTAAAATTCATTATCTGCAACAACAAAATAAGTAATACACTCCTACTACCTATCTACATAATTAGATTATATAAAAGACATTTCCTGGTGTAAAACATGCATTTGGAAGCTTATCAATGAGAACAAATTCCTTATCAACACTGTACAGACAAAACACATCATGGTCTGCTCTATTTCTACATTTTTATAATAATAATGCATGGTAACAATAATTAACTGGTTTCCTATTTTGTTCAAAGAATGTGTTTACTTACAGTAATTATATTTTGATTATCGACTAGTAAATGAATGATTAAAATGGACTGTTACAGTATAAAGTTAAGAACCAAAAAAAAAAAAAAAATAATAAACCTTATTGACTGCTGTTTGCAATATATTTTTTTAATTGCAGTTTTATATGTTAAGTAGATTAGTTTCTTGGTTTTACATCATATTATTATGGGGACAATGTGAGAACTATACATGACTATATACAGTAATCTCTGGACAGGATTTAGTATTATTAAATAGCTGTGGTAAATTTCTTGGATAGAATACCAACTAATTTATCACACATATATATTTCATACAGCTAGATCAAAACAATATTTTACTGGTGTGCAAATATGTAAAAGTGTAGATAAGAGAATTTAGTCATTTCTCTTACTAATCATAAAAGTCAGGTATATCTCTAGGATCATCTCTCTTGCCTATATGATAAAAAGGCAATTCTTGATGTGATGTGTTGTGGGGTGTTTTTCTTTTCTTTTATTAAAGCTTATATCTAAATAAATGGGAGTTTTGTTTAGTTTTTATCTCCTCTCTCGAACCATAATTTTTTTTTTTTTCATTCTTCTAACTAACAAAGATAATTGATCATTTTTAATGTGCTAAAAATCCCTATTATTTATTGACCTAGTAAAACTATAATTGGAGAAAATACATTTCTTCAAGGGAGATAATGATGATAAGTGGATATAGCCCCCCCCCCCCCCACCCCACCCCACCCTCGCTATATATATATATATATATATATATATATATATATATATATATATATATAAATAAATGTGTGTTAAAAATTCTTGTAACCAAATGAAAATTGATACCAAAGAAAGAAGTAAGCTGGAATCTTTGCAAGTATAATGATTGTGGAAGGTGATGATATATTACTGCTAAACATCTGAATGCTTTGGTTACTTTCAGCAATGTTATTTATTGATTTTTGTTTTTGAACTGTTCTGAATTTAAACTACAAGATACAGTTAGGTTGTATGTTACTCACTCCGAAACCGTTACCTTGGCATGTTTGCCTTGCTATATGTATTCTAATAAAGAGCTATGGTGTAGGTAGGGTATTGTGTATTATTATTAGTTATTTGGTAAAGTATAGATGGAAAGTGATACATAGTTTATTTATACAAGAGATAAAGGAATTTTAACTTTTACAGGTGAGAAAACAGATCTTTCTGCTTGTATAGAACATCACCTATTTAATATTCTACAGAACAAAAATGAATGTTGTTTGATTAGTCAAATAAAGGCAAATGTTTGTTGTGTGAGAGAAATGTACTAATGTAGGGGTTCCAGGCCTGGAGTAAATTTCATCTACTGAGAGGATCAATGATTCTGGATTTATATCTATTTTTGTAAACATTACAATGATAAACAGTCTGGTTCTATTCCTTATCTTTTGGGGGTTGATAAGGTTGATTGTGTCATAATTTAAGAGGAGAGAGCCAAAACAAATGCCACAAGGCTTTTAATCTGATGCATTAATGACTCTTAATTTACTGCCTTGTTCTGGTGGTGTCGTATAAAATAGAGCATAGTTTAACTGAAACTATTTTTATGTCTATGTGTCCTTTAATTAAAGTATGAAGAGATGATAATGGTGATTAAAGAAAGATATAGTGCTAATTCTAATATTTATAACATTGTCTTGATGGTTGCATCTAATAGATGATGAATTTCAGAAGGCTAACAAGATTTACTTTGTAAAAAAGTCATTTCACTATCGATGCAGCAAATGTTCAATATCGTTTATCCTTAATGATGTTTCAGATGAAGTCCAGGTTATCTCTTATCTTCTACAAAGAAATCCAAAATATGGTTGATTTTATATGAATTCAAATCCAACTATATGGTGTTTCCTCCCCACTCTCTTTTTTTCTGTAGATGTCAACTCACAGATGTTCAAGATGAACATTAGCCATATTGATCTCAACAGACTGGAATCAGTATGGTCTTGATAAGTTCATTGACACTACATCTTCTCCAGGCTCAGAGAGAAAGAGTGTGTGATTATATTTGTGTTTACCATTGTGACACACATTGACTTGTGTAAGTAAGAACAATAATAATGATATCTTGTATTGGCACATTGCCACAGATTTGTAGGGAAGAGGTGTAATCAATTAAATCGACTACTTGCCAACTACTTATGTTATTGACCTGAAAGAGGGAAAGGCATATTTGAACCATGACTTCATTTGAACTTGGAATGTAAAAAGAAAACTAAACATCATGCGATACTTTGACCTGTACCCTACTGAACCTCAACAATAATAATAATAGCATAAATATTGACCCTTGAGTTTAAAATAATTGCTGATCCTATATAAAAATTAGTATTACCATCGGCTGGATATTTTGTATCCTCTTGTCACATTTCCTATTTAAGTCTGCCCTTTAAGATTTTCATTTAACTGCAGTTAGGTTCCATAAGATTAAATTCAAACAGTTCTTTTATTCAAGAAAATGAACGTTTTGGAAATGAAAAATGTCATCCAGGGTTACCAGCTCAAATTTCATAAGAAGCACAAGATTTTTAAAAAGTAACAGATTGTATTAGAATATAGTCTGAAATAAAAATGTTGCTAGTATATATGATTTGTGGTCTCCCCAATCTCAGGACTGCAGACTTTATATATGTGTGTATGTATGAATTGCCAGTAGGCTGTTCTAATTTACTAAGCTGATAATTTTAATAATATTCAGTAGGATTCTTATCTTTAAAAATAAAAATTTGAAAGTAACAAGTAGCCCAAATAAAATCAACAACAATTGTAGCATGTAGTCCTAAAAAGGCAGGGTAATCTGTTATTTATAGCCCAGTCTGGTTACCCCAGTATCAACTTATCTTAACTAACTGCAAATAAAGACCGTAATTGACTTCCAAATTTGAATTAGAATCTAATGTACAAAAAAATAAATTGAATTAGTTAATCAGGATTATCAAATGATTCAAGATGTAATTGTAAACCCACCCTTCATAAAATTTGCTTCATGTTGCCTAATGAAATTATAATTCTTATAAAGATATTGTATATCATTATTTGACAAAATTGCAGTGTTTATTTCCAGCTCTTTACACTCTGAGTCCAAATCCTACCAAAGCCAAATATACCTTTCATCCTTCTGGAGCTGAAAAAATAAAGTATCAGTGAAGTCCTGGTGTTGATTAAGTTGCTTATATCCTCCTCACAACAGTGTGTATATCCCAGTTTTTAGGATAGCTACATGTAAAAATGTATGTTTTAAAATGTGTCTTCTATTCATAGACTAAGTGCTTTTTAGTGTTTTATTATGTCTCTCTCTCCATATATAGAGCTTGAATTTTACCATGGAAGATTTTGTTTTTTAATCCATTTCAAAATAGATAAATTAGTGCAAGTTATATACAGCACTTATGATTATATATATATACTAGCAGCTGCACCCGGGGCCACTTTTTATTAAGTTAATAATTTGAAAAATATTATTGAAAGTTTATTATAAAGAACCAGTTTCAGGAAAAAAAATAGAAATATGCACTTGGGGCTGGACGGCGTACAATGAGAAGTGGAGCGACGTGAAAAGCGTTGTTTATTAACAGCGAAATAGCAATGTCGATGATATGCAATTTGAAAAATACTACTTACTGTTAGTGGTGGTTAACACGCGTCCCTTCTTCGCAATCTAAGGGTTTTATTTCTTTTGATGGAAAACAGTGACCGTACTGCAGAATCGATTTCATAAAACGGTACTGTATGATCGTTAAATGTAGAAGGATGATAGTTTATTAACAGCGAAATAGCAATGTCGATGATATGCAAGTTTAAAAATGCATATTATGAAGTTTGATAGTTTACACTTTTTCCTGAAACTGCTTCTTTATAATAAACTTTCAATAATATTTTTCAAATTATTGGTACTGTATGTTAACAGCGAAAGAATGTTGATGAGTTTAAAAATGTGTATGAAATTGTAAATAACTCAGCCAAGTATTAGAACAGGGGGAAATAAATCACCGAATGCGATAGTAAATAGACCGTTTGGGGGCCCTAGGGACCACATTTTTCAAGTTAGAGATTTGAAACTTCGTCTATTTGCATCCTTGGCACTTTTTACATAGGTGTGTCAATTTTCATGTCTGTCCGACCACGTCTACTACCATTTAACCGTGCACATCTGAATTTCAACCACCACCCATTTCACAAATATATATTAGATAACTAAAAAGATATTTACATCAGCACAATAATGCCATAATTTTACAATAGTAGTATATACCTCTATTATAAAATGATGGCATTATTGTGATGGTGTAAATGTCTTTTTACATATATATATATAGATAAGTGCACTAAGCAGCTGAAGTGTACAATAAGGTTATATATATGAGAGAGAGAGAGACTGAGGTTGCATCTATAGATATATAGATATACACGTTTTTAATTTGTAAACATTTTCTGGTATTTGAAAAAAATGATAAACACATTTAATCGATTTTCAGACCTAGTTAAGTCCTTTTCAGAAGATATGTATACCATCTAAACAACCACAAAGAAACATTTGATGGACTTATATATACCCATTTGCTCTTAGTAGTACAGTAGAATCTCGGTTCACAAACAATTTTTCCGAACATAAAACGTCTTGGTTCACAAACGGTATCTCAAGTAACGAACACGCAAGCTGTATTCTGAAATGGACATACTAATTTGCATATAATTAGCACTTATGTTGCTAGATAATTAATATACATGTTAAGAAGTGTGCTAAGCAACTGAAATGTATGAGAGTTATATTTGTATATATACATAAACATGCCAGAAAATATAAATTTCCCTGTAAATTGAAATAATGATAAACACCTTTAATATAGATGAATGTGTATATGGCCAGCCACTTAACAGAGTGGTCTGGGTGCTTTTTGTTGTGGCACCAGCACTACCACTATACAGAGTAGACTAGGTGTTTTTTTTAATCATAGCACCTGCACTATCTCAACAACACTATGATGCACATTGAATCCTTGGACAGGTTGTGGAGGCATTCATGAGAGTGGGGTGGGGGATTAGTCCAATGCTGGCTATATACTGGGGAAGTTGGGTGAACAAGCATGTGTGTGGTCTGGCATATTTTGGTTTGTGTCTCGGTTTCCATGGGTTGGATGGAAGGGTGAATGGTAGAGCTCGCTCCAACTTTCCATGCTGTCATGAGTTGGCTGTGGAGAGAAGAGTTTGTGTGGTGGTGGTGGTGGTGGAGGGGGGGGGGGGGGGCGACTAATGTAGAACAAGGTCATCATAATTTAGGGCATATATATTTGATAATGATTAAAGATTATATGCAGAAAATTATTGTAATTGATTCAAATGAATGTTAAATAAAATAGAGAAATGGCCATAATGACAAGAGAGAGAAAGAAGGGCAAGGAAAATTGAGGATTCAAGCATCTTTACATTAGTAATCAAGAAATTACTAAATTAAATGTTTTTTTACTATTAATCTCATCATTTTTTACGGGTACTATGCTAATATACATATGTGTGTGTGTGTGTGTATATATTTATATATATATGATGATGATGATGTGTGTGTGTATATATGAATGAGTCGGGACCCTGGTGGCTGAGCTCTTGCTGTTTCAACAGCTATGGAACTAGCAGATGAAGGGGCAAAAGCTCAGCTGTTGGGATCCTGACTCATTCGTATAACCATACTCTACTACCCCAAGTATCAAGTACTTTGGTGAGTAATGGTCTTACCAGTTTATAACTGAATCCATCCTGATTTATTTGAATTTATGTATATGGGTGTGTGTATGTGTTTATATATATATAGTTGAATGGAACCTTTCTCAATATTCCAATAGCACCATAGCTGGCTAGTTATTTTGCTTGTATTTAACTTATTTCATTTGCTAAGACCTTTGGAGGCTGGGGGAATGCTTGAAGAACTTAAACTCCTGTCTGCTTTCCCTGAAAATGTATCTATGCTACAAATAGAACAACAAAATATGTTCATTTCTTATTTCCACTTCTACTCTTAAACTGGTGTAGAAAAGTCTATTTACTCTTTCATTAAAAATAGTTGCTATCAGAAGTCCAGCTGATAATCACCATTTGTGTGTGTGTTTGTGTGTACACATCATCATCATTATCATCATCATCATTTTACGTTTGCTTTTCCCTGCTTGCAAGGCTGGGACGGGAACATACAGTGTATGTATATGTATTTATATAGTTTCTTTTGCTTTGAGCTAAGAATACTTTATCTCTCATTGAAACATGTTGACATGAAACAGCAGTACTTAACATATCAGGTATTTGAATTTTATTTATGAAGGTAACACATGTTTTTTTTTCTCATTTTTGTAAGGACTCCTTTTCATTAGCGTAATGTGTATATTTGTGTGTGTGTGTGTGTATAGGATAACAAAATATCGTTATAGGTAATCCAGTTAGAGGTTGTGAATACTTCTTATTATGATGGATAGTTTTAGCGTACAGCGTTGTTTGACTCAACAAGAGGTTTACGTAGACGAGTTTATGATTTCACTTGTATTCCTATGTAAGTTTATCTTGGAGTAATAAAATTGAAAAAGTGGAGAATAACATGGTCAACAGTACAAAAAAGGGGATTTATTTACAGTCTGACAATTGTTTCACTGATTAAGTTGTCTAACAATTGCTGAACACTAGAAGCAGTGCCACTCAATTTTAAATACGTTACCAAAGATCTGATTGAGCTAACATTGTATTTAAAATTGAGTGGCACTGCTTCTAGTGTTCAGCAATTTTTAGACATATTTATCAGTGAAACAATTGTTAGACTGTAAATAAATCCCCTTTTTTGTACTGTTGACCATGTTATTCTCCACTTTATATATATATCAGTATGCACATGTTATAATAAATTTGTATATCAGTGTGGATATTTATTTTATCACATTTTCATTGATTGAGGCCTTTCTTTTTCTGTGATTGTGTGTGTGTATATATATATTTTGAAGGAGACTGTAAGCTTATGAAAATGTCTCCTGAAATTTTTTTATTTCTTATATACACCCACTTTATGTTATGTATGTATGAACGCCAACTTCATTTACACACTGTAAATGTGTTTGGCATTAGGAAGAGAATCCACCTGTAGAAACCAAGCCAAAATCAGCCCTGTGTGAGCAAAACACAGTCCTCCAGCCTGATCTCTCCCAAAGGGACAGTCTGTCCTCCCCATGCTAGGGTGGAAAATGGTTGTTAAACTATGATGATGAAAATGATGATATATATATATATATGCGTGTGTGTCTGTCCGTCTTTGTGTTGATGTTTACTGTTTGTTTATGTTCCAAATACTGATCAATAAAATAACAAGCTTAAAAGATTAAGTGCCAGGGTTATGATCATCTAAATGCCTTGATGGTACCCCAGCATGGCCACAGTTACAGTGAAATCAGTAAAAGAATATAAATATATATAGAGAGAGAGATAGATAAAATGTACTTAAAGCCTTTTTCATCTATCTCCTGATCACCTGTTCCTACCTCCCTTGCTTCCTATTTTTATTTCCTTCTATTCTCCCCCACCCCTGCTTCTGTCTGGTTTACATGCTTCTCTGTGTCTGTTTCTCCTTATCTCTGTTCCAATTTCACTATGATCACCCCTACCCCCATTCTTTTATTTATTTAGGGGGGGGGGGGTGCTTCTCCCTATTTGAATATTTTTCCTTTTGACTGCTTGTTTCTTGATCTTTATACCTCTCTCTTTCTCTAGATTTTTAGATTTCTGTCCCTTTCTCAACATTTAACTTTCTCTCTTTGGATCTGGTCTTCTCTCTCTCTCACACACATTTCCTTGGTGTCATGTTTTTTTTCTTGCTATTTCTCTCTCACTTTCTATCTTTCCCTTGCCCTTCTGTCTGCCTGGATTGCTATTATTATTGGTTTTTCTCATAAGATTTCCTACCAGTGTACTTTTGTGTTTCTCATACCACCACCACCACCACACAAATATAACACCTAAGTTGTAACTCAAGATTCCAATTTTTTTCTCTTTATTACAGTTATATCATTGTCTGTGTAATATGTACATACATGCATATACCTGTGTGTGTGCGCACACAGACACAAGCCTTGTTTTTATATGATCACATTCCCGCATACTATAGATATCAGAAACAATCTATATTTAAGATCTTTTGATATCACTCTCTTCCTATATGTACATATATATTTACTTGTGTTTTTAATATATACACATTACATCTACTAGATTTCCATTTCTCAAATCAAGTTTCATATGTTTTTTTTAACCGACTCAGATATATTGATGAAAAATCCTTCTTTTTGCCACTTTCCTTCCATTCTATTATTCTAAGTGAATGCAGCTGGTTTTCTGCAAAATATATTCTATATAAAAGTTAGGAAATAGATTTGAGAGGAAAATTTTGTTAACCATTATTAACCTTGTCAAATAGCAACCTGTCTGAGGTACACCTGGTTCTATAAATACTAAACTATGAATGTTAAATTGTTTGCATTTAACACTTTTAATTCCAAACCATCCAAAACTACCCTTGGTTTTATGTTTCGTAACTGTTTGAAATTAGTAAATAGAAGCTTTCGCCGTATTTTGACTAAATAAAGTTAGACAGAGATAGTGGTGTTTAAAACCCTCTAAAATGGAAAAGGAAAGCTTCTATTTACTAATTTCAAACTCTGCTCGCCATCTTCAAAAGAAACGCTTACATAACTGTTTATTTTAAAGTGTTTATATTTATCTAAAACTTACTATCAGAATTTTATGTAAGCACATTTGTTAAATTCCAAATACCAGCATAATAAATCCACCCAAATTCTTCATTTTCAAAATGATTTGAAAATCATAGGTAGTGTTTTTGTTAAACATATGGTAATGAAAGGTTAAATGAAAATCTTCCAAGATAATTCTAATTTTGCTTAGCTATGTTCCAAACACCAGTGTAATTTTGAAGTAGTTGATTTTTCTAAATTCCTCACAAAAGGGTTTTAAATAGTGATTCCGAATTTGAAGAGCATGCCCCACACATGTGGGGTAAAACATAATAGTTTTTGGAGGCAATTTTTTTTAAAATCTTCATTACTGTATATCTTCTTCTTGAGCCATCCCTCTTTCAAAGGAGAAGCATTCATTTTGTTTTTTTCTGATGGCTAGAATATAGGCACTTGCATATAGCTAGAATATATGCAGCTTGCATATACTCATGGGTTTCTCTGCTAACTGGAACAGTTGTGCCGACCCATTGTCGAATTAATAGTCGATCACCTGCAAAGCCACTGGTGTTCACAACACTGAGGTCATCTAATTGAACTGATGATCACATGAGTTAAGCAGGATTTTTATCGAGGCCTATTCCTCCAGATCCAACCTGTTCTGTTAGACTATCCTATGACAGCCATATCAGGGTACTTCATGTAAGATGTTGCTTTTCACCAGGCAGGTCAGTCTTCAAACTGCGAGAGGCTAGGTGCTCAGTTTGAATGCACATATATTGTGCATTATCAGTTTGCTGAGTGGCATGGT
The DNA here is from genome assembly GCA_964016885.1 of Eledone cirrhosa. NCBI lineage: Eukaryota > Metazoa > Mollusca > Cephalopoda > Octopoda > Eledonidae > Eledone > Eledone cirrhosa. Next base: position 34,114 of record CAXHJY010000997.1, read on the forward strand.
GAACAGACACTGGGATATACAGGGATGCCACAAAAGACCATTTAGTGCCAACCAATCTACTACAGCTCTGTATTTTCTTAAATTAACATATACATAATTACACATCTACACAATATATACATATGTACATACTGTTGGATGGCTGTTGACTCACATGAGTTCCTCCGCCCTTTGTCAGGTTTTGTTTTTCATCCTGCAGGGTGTCTAAAATCACCCTCCTCACGAAGCAAAATTTGGTAGAGGCTGCCAGTTTAGTTGCCACGGTTACAACCTATCACTCAGGATTGACCTATTACTGTATATACTTGTGTATAAATTGCACATTTGATCATGAAAATATATGGAAAATTAACATTTGACATACCTACGCAACCTACAAAACCTCAGTTAAAAAATATATAGTACATTGTATGGAAAATAGTGACGTAATTTATCTACCAGTATTTTTTTTTTTTTTTATGCAATAAACCTGATTTTATATTAGTGAGGAGGAAGGGATTAGCATGACATTTTTTCCAATGCTGTGGTGGGGTATGAAGCAAAAAAAAAAGAAGGGTTAAGAACCACTGGTTTAAACAATTTTACTTTTCCGTGCCAACAAACATGTTTTTCTTCTATATTTACTTAGTGATTCATTCACTACTAATTTAACAGCTACAGAAAGGTTATACTTCGATGAAGAAGCCAGAAACATCTGCAGAAATTTAAAAAAATATGTCATGGTCTAATATATATTTTTATACCATTACATATTTATTTTTAGTTTAAATTTAATGCATCATACATTAGATATGCTAAGAGACACACTGACCTATTAACATATGTATTTATTTACTTGTTTATTTATTGGTAATCCTCAACATTTTATATGAAAGAATTACATGGAGGTGACTGTAACTGTTGTTAAATGCTAGGCCAGCCTTGATTGAGCAGAACTGTAATTTATTTTTTATTTTTGACAACCTCAATTTTTATACAAATGTTTTATTTTGAATAGTAGTGTGTGATTTGGTGGAGATTTTGTTATTTCTAGACAGTGAAGAGATCACATAGATACTCTTTCACATAGATACTCTTTCATTTAGATAATTAAATGATTGAAAAAAAAAAATATATATATATATATATATCAAAGGTATATATTGAGTTAGGAACTCAAAATAGTCTCTTACAATTAAATAGCTGTAAGAAAGAGATTTTTCTGAGCCGTATATTATAATTGAATATAAAAGAAAAACGAACACAGATATATACATACATGTGTTCAAATCGCAAGGGACCAGATTCGCTAAGGTGAAAAGAATACTAACTATAGATAATAGGGTTCAATTATAATATATATATATATTGTATATTCCGAATTTGATAAAAGTTGATTTAGCATTGCTTTTTCATTAGTTCCATTACATAAATGTTATGGTAAAAAATATAAAACTACATTAGACAATAGCATATTTTTTTCTTATTCAATTTCCTTGTGGTATTTGATTGAATGCCTTATGGTATTTGATTCACCTCTCTGTGATCCTTTTAAGGACGAAAAAGTTTCAGTTCAGAGCAGTAGATTGGCAGAACTAATTTGTGTTTTTGGCGGCAATGTGACCTTTACCTTTTCCTGGGATGACATGGGTAGTATGCACATTTTAAAATCTTGCTAATTTGTCATTGCGGAGGTCTAATATGACCAAAATATGTTCATTTCTTTCACCAGTTGACATAAAATATCAGATCTAATCCAATCTAATCTGCATTGTCTATAATGTCCCAAAAGGTTGTTAAGAAAATTCTTCCACAATGACTTTAAAATAAATTTCAGTACTGACTCCATCTATCCCTGCTAGACTTAATTTAATTTATTTTTCTCACTATACCTCATTCAGCTGACAAGAATTAAACAGTCAGTTTGTATGGTTTTATTCAAGAGAGCGTTAACAACAATGAAATAAAACATTTGCCAATGTAAATTGTAGATAAAAATCACTTTTGTTAGCTTTTGCTTACAAGTTTATTAATGTATAAAGGGAATTTGGGGTTTGATGGTTGACTTAAACATTAAAAATTTATTTTATTTGCTTTTTCTTTTAACAAATCTCACAACTTGATGAGTCTGTTTCATCAGGTTTTGTGTAGGTGTAGGGAAATATTTATCTCTTTTTTTTTCTTCTTTTTTTTTATTGTATATATATTTTTAAAACTCATTATTTTAAAATCATTGCTTATTGAAACAAATTTTCTAGTAATATTATCAGATGTCTAATTTTGTTATCTCTATTTGGTATGAGTCTCACAGTGACTCAGTCTTTTATCATTTGGTACATACAACAAAACCTGCTAATCTTTGTTTTCTAAGCCATGCATTTTTTTCAGGGGTCGGTAGGGCATGGTTTTTATGGTTGATGCCAGCAAGGAGACCAGTATGCTCTAAATGGATGCTTTGCTTGCTAGAAATAGCAGCTAAATATTCAAATTATATTGTACCTTTTTTAAAAAAAGAACAATACATTGGATAATGTATTCCTGTATCAGAGTGACGAGAATGTGGTTTGTCATACATCTACTCAACCATGGCTGATCTGGTTTAAAACAATAAAATAGCTTCAACTTTTTGTCAGAGAGGGAAGGGCAGTACTGACGATCCTTTTCAGGACCTCTCTGTCAGGTTGGAGGTTGGAAGGTATCCACAAACTGGAGACCTGGTCAATGCTTACAACAGAAGAGACTCTGCTAAAGACAAAGTGGTAGTGTTAAATTGGGCAACAGATTAAGTCCACCACCCAAGTAGGCCACAGTGGGATTTGAACTGAGAATGCAAATAGCCAAAACAAATACCACCAGACATTTTGTCCAACACTAATAACCTCCAATTTGCCTTTTATTTCTTCTTTCGTGACATTTGCTATTATATCTTTAGATCTTTATCATTAAAGCATGATTCACATATACAGTTTAGTTCTTACATGTTCATGCTATATTTATTCTCTTTAATTGTAATTATACATCTGTAAAAGAGCAGTGCATGGCAGAATCGGTAGAGTGTTAAACAAAATGCCTCAAAGTATTTGATTACGTCTTTTAGGTTCTGAGTGCAAATATCACTATGGTTGGTTTTGCCTTAGTAAGGAGTGGTGGGATAAAATAGTACAATCAAATAATGTGCTCAATTAAGTAGACTATTTTGCCACCACCACCAGCATATTCTATGGCCTTGTGTCTGTATATTTGAAATTATTATACATCTGTATTAATATATAACAGATAGTTTTGAAAATAACTGAAACAATAGAGCAGCCAGGATAAATGACACAAATAATGGTGCACTCTCTTTGAACTAACATGTTTGGATCTTGTTTGTTTAATTTCAGAAAATATATATGTAGGACTATATTATTCCATACACACATATCTATATGTATATAAAAAAAATTTTCCCCCACAATCTTGTATTTTTGTTCTATTTTATTTCCATTTACTTTACAGCATCAGCTGTTGCTGTCTGGAGCAAAAGTCTCAGGGAGTAAACTCTCATGAAAACAACAATGCAAGGTCTGTTTCAGAATTCTTCTTCATATTATTAATGGTATTTCTATAATGTGCTGGGATATGTTTTTTGACACAGAGGTTTTAGATGCTTTCAATTATTTAGTTTTCCATCTTTCTGTATTCTAAGTTCAAATCCCACTGAGCTAGTTGACTTTACTTTTCTCATCATCATCATCATCATCACCGTTTTACGTCCGTTCTTCCACGCTAGCATGGGTTAGACGGGTTGTCCTGTTGTGGGCAGTGTCTGGTCGGCTGACCATGCCTTGCTCATACAGGAACTGATCTGGCTTGATTTCTACAGCTGGATGCCCTTCCTAACACCAACCTCATTTACAGTGAGTGCTGGGTGCTTTTTCGTGGCGCCTACACGTCCACTTTACAGTGTGGGCTGGGTGCTTTTTTGCCGTGGCACCTCCACGACCACCTTGCGGTGGGGGGGGGGGGGGGCATATTGTTTATATGCTTCAGCATGTACCCATGGGAGGTCGGGTACCCTGTATTACTGCGTGACGCCAGAAGTCACGGTCGTGTGTCATTGACTTTGAGAGGTGTAGTTGGGTAAGGTCGGCTTTTATCACCTCATCCCAAGTCATCTTGGGTCTCCCCACTCCGCGGTTTCCATCAACTTCTAGTGCTCTGCACCTTTTTATGCAGCTGTCATCCTTCATACGCATCACATGTCCATACCAGCGTAACCGCCTCTCCTGCACGCAGCATTTGATTCCTCTTATGCTCAGTCTCTCTCTCAATTCATTTATGCTTTGTCGTTCACGTATATTACTGTTACACATCCATCGGAGCATGCAGGCTTCGTTTCTCTCTAATCTACGTAAGTCTTCCACCTTCAGCGCCCAGGTCTCACTACCATGCAACATCGCTGTTCGGATACACGCATCATACAGTCTGCCTTTCATTCTGAGGGAGCAGCCTTTTGCAGCTAGCAGTGGTAGTAGTTCCCTAAACTTCTTCCATCCCGTTCTTACCCTAGTTATTGTACTTTCTGAGCACCCACCTCCGTTGCTAATTCGGTCACCTAGGTAGCAGAAGCTGTCTACTGTTTCTACAGGGCCCTCCCAGAGATTGGTGGTACTTGTTTCCTGTGGCTGTTTGCTTGCTGTTTCAGCACAGCTGCTGCATGTGAATCCTACATTCTTAATTAAGCTTCCTGAGATCCCGCTACATCTCTTGTGTACCCATTGTTTGCATTTGGGGCAAAGAATGGAGTTCCTACCTACACCTTTCCTACATACTGAGCAAGGCCATTTCCCTGAGGGGATCTGGGTTCTGTTTTCTCGTCTACTTATAAGGACCTTAGTCTTTGTCATGTTGACTTTGAGGCCCTTTCTCTCTAGTCCCTGCTTCCAGGTTTGGAATTTATTCTCTAGTTCTACCATAGATTCAGCTATGAGTGCGAGGTCATCAGCATACAGGAGTTCCCATGGGCATCCGGTCTTAAACTCCTCCGTTATTGCCTGCAGGACTATGATGAACAGGAGAGGGCTAAGAACAGAGCCCTGGTGGACCCCAACCTGTACGCTAAATTCCTCGCTATACTCATTGCCAATCCTAACTTTGCTGACTGCTCCCCTATACATGGCTTGTACCGCTTTCACAAGCCATTCATCTACTCCTAGTTTTCTAAGAGCCCACCAGATTACTGCACGTGGAACTCTGTCAAAGGCTTTCTCAAGGTCGACAAATGCCAAGTAGAGTGGCTTACTTTTAGCTAGGTACTTTTCCTGTAATTGCCTCACAAGGAAGAGCGCATCAGTGGTGCCTTTCCCTGGTACAAACCCAAATTGCATCTCGTCTATATTCACCCGGTCCCTAATCAGCTGTGCTATAACTCTTTCTGTTACTTTCATGACCTGGTCCATCAACTTTATACCTCTATAGTTTCCTCTATCTAGTGCATCGCCTTTACCTTTGTAGCAGTTGACAATGATGCTACTGCACCAATCTTTTGGTATGGCCCCCTCTAGTATTACCTGGTTAACGATACGTGTGGTTATAGTGTGACCTACAGACCCAGATGCCTTCAGCATCTCGGCAGCTATACCCGATGGACCGGTTGCCTTCCCTATCTTCATATCTCTGATTGCCTTACTTACTACGCTGCCGCTGACTTGTACTGCTGGTCCCTCTATAGGGTCTACGTGGGGTAGGGTCTCTTCTTCCCATGCATTCTCCTCATTTAGTAATCTATCATAATGACTCTTCCATGCATCTTTCTTCTCAGCACTTGTGAGGGCAAGCTCACCTTTATCATTCTGGATACACTTCTCTTCAATGACATCACAACTATCTCTGACACACTGCCTCGCAATCTTGAATACCTCCTGTTTCTGGTCCTCACGTTGTAAAACATGCTTGAATTTTCTATCCTCTGCTTCCCTCCTAGCTAAGTATACTTGTCGCCTAGCTTCCCTCTTGGTCTCTATGTAATAATACACATGCCTAGGGTGGAAGTTTTGTGGAATTGTTAAAGCATAAGATAGCATGTCTTGCAATGTCTCTTCCAGCTCTGTATGCTCATAGTTAACCTAACTTGAAATTTTTAAAAATGAATGAATGGAGACAGTGTAGGGTAAAGGGTTCTCTTTAATCTTG
>CAXHJY010000998.1:15000-20000 GCA_964016885.1 Eledone cirrhosa
AGGAGGAGCAGGAGGAGGAGGAGCAGGAGGAGGAGAAGAAGAAGAAGAAGAAGAAGAAGAAGAAGAAGAAGAAGAAGAAGAAGAAGAAGAAGAAGAAGAAGAAGAAGAAGAAGAAGAAGAAGAAGAAGAAGAAGAAGAAGAAGAAGAAGAAGTGGTAGTAGTACAGCAACAACAATAGCAACAACAACAACAACAACAACAAGAAAAAAGACGAAAAAGAAGAACTGTATCAATAAATGACGAATAAGTAGAAAACATTTTACAAAGAGAGAAAATTCTCTTCTGAACTCAATGTAGTATTTTAATGTTGCTGCTGGTGAGCTGACTTTAAGATTAAAGGCATTCCAATCACGACCATATCATCGGCAATTTTAAGTACGAATATGGCTCTCATTAATGAAGCCTTCCTGACACAGAAGACGAGATATATATGTATACATATACATATATACTACGCACACACACACACATAACTGTATATATATATATATATAATAATAAACAAGAGTTTGTCTTTGAAATACGTATAACAAAATAAATAGGGATGTACAAATGAAACTGTCTCGTTTATTATTATATAAATATAAGTATATATATATATAATCATATATATATATATATATATATATATGATTATATATATATATATACTTATATTTATATAATAATAAACAAGAGAGACAGTTTCATTTGTACATCCCTATTTTGTTATACGTATTTCAAAGACATGTGGCAGTTGTATTACAGCTACCCTGCGTGGTCTCTTCAGACAAAAATCCATATATATATATATATATATATATATATATATATATATGTGTGTGTGTGTGTGTGTGTGTGTGTGTGCGTATGTATATATGTATGTATATATGTGTGTGTGTGTGTGTTTATATATATATATATATATATATATATATACATAGTGCAAATTTAGACGGGAACAAAACAGAGAGGCAGACAAATAAAGGTTTATTAGGTTCACGCTTATTTTTCTTAGCCCCAGTCAGGTTGCTCACAACGATCCTGGAGGCTCATACTGCGTTAAGATGTCCCCCACCTCCCCTTTATTACCTCCTACTCTCACCCCACTCCCCACCTCCTCGGAATTAATTAAAAATATTTAGTAGCCAATTACATCTTCTAATAAAGTCTGCTACTTAATGAAGAGGCGTTCATCAGTTTATTGTATGTAAACTAGTCTAAACGACTAGCAGATGTTTGTAAAAGGGAAATTGACCGAAACGTGTGTATATATATATATATATATATATATATATATATATATATATTATAAGGCGGCCGACCTGACTAGAAACTGCTAAATGTGTGGCCGCCTTCTTGTCTCTGCCTTTTCAGCCCCATGAATTATATTTCTTTGTTAAATTTCGAATACCTGATGATGTCACCGGATTCATACTGAACCCGGTCATTGAAATGTTCATAGTGTAATAAACCTTTCAGGAATTACACCAGTCCAGCCTCCTGTTATTTTATAATAATTAACTCCGTAGTCGCACCACCAACTACACAAACGAAGACGGGTGAGTTGCATTACGTCGAGTGCACTCCCTAATATTACATCGAGGTTGACTATACGGAATGACGAGTTCTATCCAGTGGTGAACCAACAAACCTAAATGTATTTAAATTTATATATATATATATATATATATATAGGAGTATGACCCCGGCGGCAGAGCTCAAGTCGTTTCGACGGCTAATTCTGGACTAATTGAGTCCAGAATTAGCCGTCGAAACTGCTTGAGCTCTGCCATCGGGGTCATACTTGTTCTTATTACCCACTCTACTACCCTAAGTATTGAGTACTTTGGTGCGTTATCGTCCATCTGGTTCCTTACCACATTTCCTTCGTTATATATATATATTTATATATATATATATATGTATATATATATATATATATATATATATATATATATATATATATATATATATATATATATGAAAAAATGGGGAGAAGAATACTGCAGGTTGCACATGGATAACATGTTATAAAATGAGTCCCTCATCAGTGATTTGCCAACGATTATAGATATTTCATTGCATTAAAAATCATATACCTCACGTTGGTGCAATAATAACTAAATTAAGTTATTAGGACAATTAAAACGCGTAAAGCGAGTGAGACAAGTAAATATATATACGTGTGTGTGTGTATGTATGTGTGTGTGTGTGTATACAATCATCATCACCATTTTCCACACTAGCATGGATTAGACAGTTTGACCCATTTCAGGCAAGTTTGGTCAGGTGACCGTGCCGTACTTATAGAACTGTCTCTGGCCAGGTTTCTACGGCTGGAAGCCCTTTTTAACGCCAACGATATTTACAGTGTGGGCTGAGTGCTTTTTGTCGTGACACTCACACGACTAGTTTACAGTGTGGGATGGAGATGTGCTGTTCACAGTGCAAGGGTAGTGTAGTGAAGAGTGGGTGGGTGAGGGCATAGTGGTTAAGAGGTGCCTACTAGATGTATGTTTGAGTCTGTTTTTTTATGGGAGGAAGTGTCTTCTATATTACTTCTTAATGCCAAAGATCTCGATCCTGTGTCAATGTCTTTGAGAGTTTGACCTCCTCCCAGGTCGTCCTAATTCATAACTTCCATCAATTATGAACACCCTGCACTTTTTTTATACAGCTGTCATCCTTCATATGTATCACATGACCATACCAATGCAATCTCCTTTCTAGCATACTACATCTCGTCCCTCTTATACTTAATTTCTCTCTTAGTTCATTTATGCTTTGTCATTCATGTATATTACTATTATATATATATATATATATATATATATATATATATATATATATATATATATATATATATATATATATATATATAATAATAATAATAATAATAATTGTTTCTTCTTTTGGCACAAGGCCAGCAATTACCCAGTGTATTACTAGTACTTTATTTTATCGACCCCGTAAGGATGAAAGGCAAAGTCAACCTCGGCGGGTTGACTTTGCCTTTCATCCTTACGGGGTCGATAAAATAAAGTACCAGTAATGCACTGGATAATTGCTGGCCTTGTGCCAAAAGAAGAAACAATTATTATTATTATTATATATATATATAATAATAATAATAATGATAATAATTCGGTGACAATCGACCTCTCACACCCTCGAAAAATAATTATAACAGGCTGTGCTACCTCAACCACCAGTGACTGTGTACATCTGTTTTATTGAACAAACTCTTGCTTTATACATGTGGATAAACGATTCCAATATTAATTATACTGCATTATATTATATTTATATTATATTATATATAAATGATGAGTGCTGTAAATGATTAGAGCCGTAGGTCTTCGTGAATTAAAATGAACCTTGAACAGTTCTCAGTGGAAAGATCTCCACTCAAGCATAAATCATTTGGGGATTTCTCTTAATCATTAATTATGCCCTTGGGAGGAAATGCAGGAATGTAACAAGTTGGTTTGATCCTTCTGTCTAAACTATAGGACTGTTAAGGTCTAGTTAGAATAAAGCAGCTTATTGAAGTGGTGATTAAAATAATGTAGTTTTGTTTAAACTATTTTCCCTCTCAATGAAATCTCCAATCTAGTTTCAATTTCTGTGTGTAGCGAACTCTCCTCCTCCTCCTCCTCCTCCTCCTCCTCCTTCTTCTTCTTCTTCTTCTTCTTCTTCTTCTTCTTCTTCTTCTTCTTCTTCGCCCACCTATTCGTGAAAGGGGTGTGGGGGCAGAGTCCTCAAACACTCCCTCCAACGGGTCCTGTCAGAAGCAACCGTCTCCAAATGATCTGGCTGCATCCCCAAGCGTGACAAGCCAAGCTCATGGGTGCTATCCAACTATCTTGCTCGGGGTCTACCCCTGGGTCTCCTACCTGTGGCCTTCGCCCGTAAAATCGTCCAGCGACTCTTACCTGAGACATTCTAACGACATGGCCATAGTATCGGGGCTGTGATTTCTCAATTCGGAGAAATTCCTGGAGTGACTCTATGATATCCGAGCTACACACTTTATCGAATAACGCTACTCCATAGACCCTTCGGAAGAATCCAATTCCGACCGCTTCTATTCGCGATCGTATTCTTTTGGAACTCACTTTTCTGAAATTGGTTATCGGTAAATCAAAATTCTCAGTAATTAAAATTATAGTTTTCAGTGAAAGCAACAATCTATATAATACATCAGACCAGAAGTTCTCAAACCTTTGGGCCACCCGCTTCTCACGGACATGTCATTTCCTCAGCGTCGCCCACGCCTCTTTCCAGAGAGACCTACCTATACGCAAATTGTACATATATAATAAATAAAATCGTCAATTTATATATAATTTATATATACTAAATAATATATTATATACTATGTATAAATAAATATACACTTTTATTTTACTATATTTAAATCTATGTATCATTTGATATTTAATATACCATTATACCATTGCTACCACCCCCTTAGGCCTCAGCACCCCCTGGAGTTGGTAGCGCTCACTTTCAGAACCTCTGCATTAGAAGGTGGATTATCAGCTGGCAATAATTATTATATGATAGGATTAACTTTATCTAATGTGGTCACCTTTTCACAACAAAGCTAAACAATTCCTACTCTAATGCAATTGTTCGTGAAGACCAAAATATATAATCGATTCTCAAACTCGAAATATTCAAACTTATGGAAGACTAAACAACTATTTATGATTTGGTTATTATTATTTTTTCTCGTTTCTGTTTTTTTAAGGTAAATAAAATTACTTACGATAGAATGGCAAGAGAAAAGTTATATAAATTAATGAACGCCTGACTTCTTTAACCCGTAAACAATATACTAAACGGATAATGCCAACGCCATTCCTTCCATTTTGCAAACCTACCTAATCACATCGTTGTTTAATGATGCAACACGTCAACGTGAAAATGAAACTACAAAACAGTTACTTTTGTTGTGGAATTTGCCGTTGTGTTGGCGTCTGGGTGTTGTTATCTCAAAAATAAAATAAAAT
>CAXHJY010000998.1:35000-37500 GCA_964016885.1 Eledone cirrhosa
CAACAACACCAACATAGCCTTAAACACAATCATCATTACCATAAGCTTCAATTGTTTGTTAAAATGCGTCTTCTTTTGTTTTAATCACACTCACGGTTGGCTGGCCTTCACTGGAGGTGTGAAATCAATGAAGTGTGAAGAATGTGATTCCATTCATTGCGTTATTCCATTATTACCAAGATATTCCATCAGACAATTCATTCACCTAATCATCTAATCATATTTTCTTCGTGTTTATTTTAATGTTAACACTATGTAAATTTATAAAATATTTTTCTGATGTAATTAATACATTTTCTTTAATTGTCCCGGCTACACGCGCTCTCACACACGCGCTCTCACACACGCGCTAGCTCTCTCTCTCTCTCTCTCTCTCTCTCTCTCTCTCTCTCTCTCTCTCTCTCACACTCACACACACATACACACACATATATATATGAGTTCCGATCTAGCTGTCGAAACGGCCGGAGCTCAGCAGGCGTCGGGGTCCTGACTCTTTTCATATATACATATATGTATGTATGTATGTATGTATGTATGTATGTATGTATGCATGCATGCATGCATGCATACATACATATACATATATATATATATATATATATTTCGTTTCTGAATTTGTTGGCAACATGACCCTCCCAAAGTATAACAATATATATATATATATATATATATATATATATATTAGAAAGATCGAGTATCGAAAAATCGGCGCACGAGTTCACGATAAACAAAATTCGAAATGAGCGGCAGAGGGCTCAATAATTCAGATGAATCAGAGCTATAACTATCGTTAAAATACCGTCACATATAGAACAAGTCTACAATCAACCATACGATAAAAAATCGATAATAGAAGATTCGGGACAAACAGATAAAAAATATCAATAAAACAATACATCAATAATTTAAATGAATGTAAAATCATACCCGGACCCACTAGAAAGGTGTTAAATCTAGCTTCTTGGGTTTCTGTAAATCCTTAGACTGTACTCTATCAGCTCACATATAAATATAAAAGCCTACTAGAGCAAGAGGAACGGAGTTTACTTTCTCAACGAGCTTTTTTCCTAGCGGATAAGGGGCTAACCACCAGTGAAAAACGCACATGGCATTAGACAAGGGAGATAACCTCTACATCCGCGAAAACTATTCGAGGAAATGTGGAAATACACATATCGAATAAGAGTGCTCAAATATATATAAATACATATATGTCTAGATATGTGTGCATATACATACATACACGCACACGCACACCCACACAACACACACACACATATATATATCCTTTTAAGCTAACCTTTTATACAGACCATTCCATGAGGTACATGCACCTTTGCATGTCCAGGAATACATGTTTACTATAGATATTATATTGTACGTGAGGGACCTTGAGGCTAATAATTAAATCTTCGTTATTGTTATTTTCATCACCAAGATAGTTGCGTGGTAGAATCGTGGGACCGCTAATGGTGATTGTGTCTGTTACAGTTAGACTACACTGTATGTATGTATGTATGTATGTATGTATGTATGTATGTATGTATGTATGTATGTATGTATGTATGTATATTCTTGCATATATATATGCCTGTAAATGTATGCGTGTATGCCAGTATACACAATACGCACAAATGTACAGTTTATGTCTATATATGTATATTTTTACATACATGCATGCATACATACATACATACATACATACATACATATACATACGTATATGTATATATATGTATGTATATATATATATATATATATATATATATATATATATAACAAAGGAATTGTGGTAAGGAACCAGATGGACCATAACGCACCAGAGTACTCAATACTTAGGAACTTCTTTATAAGGAAGTACCCCCTTGACAAGTTCGGCTATTTATTCACCAGGTTAAAAATTCTAATTTAGTCCAGAAAGAGCCGTCGAAACGGCTTGAGCTCTGCCGTCGGGGTCATACTTTTTCCTATATATATATATATATATATATATATATATATATATTTATATGTACATATATATACATTTAAGTGTACATATTTACAATTATGTATGTATGTATGTATGTAAAAATATACATGAGTGTCTGTAAAGACGTGTGGATTCAAATATGTGAACACATGTGTCTATTTCTGAGTTAAGAGAGAGAGTGGATGAGAGAGAGAGAGTGAGAGAGAGAGAGAGAGAGGAAGAGGGAGAGACAGGGGAATGGAGACAGTGATAGAGAAATGTGAGGGAGACTTAAACATCTGATAAATAACATAAAAGGCAATGAATGGTTATAAAACCAATGGAAATAGAGAAAATAGAGCAGAAAGTGTGTGTGGGGGCCTGATATTGACCTAGAAACTTTGACCTTTGAGAATCCCGGGGGCTTTTGATCAAGATTGTTATCATTGGTTGAAGGGGTTGGATGAAAGGATGAGATTAAATCATGATGGTCTTTTCTGGAACAAGGTCGGTAATAGCAACAATACAGAAATAGAAGGATATATA
>CAXHJY010000998.1:40000-45000 GCA_964016885.1 Eledone cirrhosa
TCATCATCATCATCATTATCTTCAACATTATAAACACTACCAAACCACCAACATCAGCACCACCGTAACTATAACTACCTCCATCAAACTGCACAAGCTCAACATAGTTACTATAGCGGTAACCCACATAAACACACAAATGTCAAGTAGGTGAAATATATATGTTTTAATAAATCATTAAATATAGAAAACATAACAAAAGCAAGGGTATGTCTTCCTACGGTGCATTTCACAGTAGAAACTGTCTTCGTTGATGTCACAAACAACTTATCAATGAACTAACGGAAGTTTGTTTTTTTACAATAGATGTAAACGACCTCGTTCATCAATTTATTAGAGTCTATTTTATCCCTGTGCTTATGTTTGTAACGGTTAAATGCAAGGGTTCACATTACTGCACTATGGTGAAACTGAGGTTTCGTTACAATTAATATGACAATTTATCTGACTTTGAGAACTATCGCCATTATATGCGCCAAGAACTGCCATATATTCATTTTCCTGCTACAATGAAATTTAAGTTAAAACTCGTAATTTACACTAAGAACGTAGAGTCCGAGAGCAGATACCACAAATCATCATGTGATGCTCTAATTATTGCGACAATTAACTCACTATGAATTTCTAATTTATATACTCTTTTACTCTTTTACCTATTCCAGTCATCCAACAGAAGCCATGTTGGGGCACCGCCCATGTTACACATTGTATCTCCAGCCTGTGTTGGCTGGCCATTGGTGTAAGTGGGAGTTTGTTGTTGCTGCCCTTAGCTTACTTTCGTACCGTTCTCTGGGCTCATCCGGGATCTTGAAAACAACCACATCCACACCATGTAGATCTTTCAAATTTCTTGACACTTGCTGAAGATCTGAGGGTCTTTGAACCCTAGGCTATTGCAATATCTGCTCCTTATTCTAGATATCGACTTCCAAAATGTAAAATGCAAAGTTTGCATCTGTAAAATTTGAAATCAGAACGCAGAGAATCGGTAACAATACCGTACGGGATTCTATCCGAACCACTAACGAATCCTCCGTTTTAACGAACACAAATATAATCTCATTTATAATTCAATCTTTGAATTTGTCTAACTACTCTGTTTGATATTTGTGAGGAACCGAACACTTGATTATACTATAGACAAACAACATCAAACACAAAGACATCAACAACAACTACAACAATATCTTTAAACAAATTGAGAGATCACAATAAAATGATCAGACCTAATATATGTATATATTTAAGGTCGAATAAAATAACTCCTACCACACTTCCCAACCACCACAGATGCACATATTGTAAAACCAAACTGGATGCTAGTTATAATCAATGACAACTTTTATAATAAAAACATATAATTATATAATAAATAAAGAAAAAATCACCTTGTTTGATCTATTGATCTTTAAGCATTGCTTATTTAAACACTGTCAATAATAATTCAAACCATATGTAAAATAAGACTATAACTTAATCCTGGTATATGACTGTTAATATAAAACTTTGACTCTCGTAGGATGAAAGACAAAGGTGACATCAACTAAATTTGAACACAGAACACAAAGGGTTGTAAATAAAATAAAAATCTCCAAATATTTTCTTTAAGCTTGTAAGGTGAATCAACTAAGAATTGAATATACATTAATATATATATATATATATATATATATATATATATATATATATATATATATATATATATATATATATATATATATATATATATATATATATATATATATATATATATATTAATATATATATTAATATATATATATATATATATATACATTCATATATATATATATACATTAATATATATATATATATATATATTATATTAATATATATATATATATTAATATATATATATATATTAATATATATATATATATTAATATATATATATATATATATTAATATATATATATATATATATATATATATATATATTCCTAATTCTGCAGAAGAACAGGAATAGCACGGCAGACACACACATGCACACACACACACACACACAAATCAATTTCCTTCCAGTTTTTCTTCCGACATGAGCTATGTGCAATATATATATATATATATATATATATATATATATATATATATATACAGGACTAGAAATGTTTTATTCGTGAGAAATCATCAGGAAGCTGGCTGTCCAAATAAATAGTAGTATATATATATATATATATATATATATACATAACAGGGGCAGCCGTCGAAGAAACAACTCCACACGGTCACCCGGCCCCCTGTATCATGAAAAGAAAATCTTTTTCGGGAGGAAAATTATTGGACTCTCCCTAATTTAAATGTTTCTTGGAAACTTTCAATGTACATTTTAGGTTTTTTCGTCTGAAGTGCTAATAACAGATAGTCCTTAGTGAAATATGTATAACAGAGTTTTAAATAAACCTGAATCAACTGAATATCGCCTCCGGTCATTTATTTATATATATATCTATATCCTGGGAGTGTAACGCAGAGTTATTGTAGGCTCACCCGTGTATATTCATTCTGGCATTACTAACACAGAGGTCCGTCGAGCATTTGGTTCCAAAGTCGGGCTAGAGCGATACAGATCGAAACTTGAGCAGATCAGTAGCGAAAAGCTCGTCCCCAACTAGTAAACATAATGCAGGAATAACCATTATATATATATATATATATATATATATATATATATATAGGAACGAGTAGGACCCCGACGGCTAAGCTCAAGCCGTTTCAACGGCTAATTCTGGACTCCAGAATTAGCCGTCGGGGTCCTACTCGTTCCTATTACCTACTCTACTACCCTAAGTATTGAGTACTTTGGTGCGTTATGGTCCACCTGCTTCTTACCACATTTCCTTCGTTATATATATATATATATATATATATATATATATATATATTTATAAAAAAACCGCACTTTCTAATATATATATATATATATATATATATATTAGGAAGTGAGGTTTTTTTTACAAAATGAAAAATAACCGAGTGAAAGTATAAAGAAAAAAAGATGAAATCGAAAATGCAACTGGAGTCTGTTTAAAAAAAATATATATATATATATATATATTATTAAGTGTAATGAATTCTTTTACAATGGAATTAGCTCGAAGGAGGAAAATACCCCTGAGCCGTGTATAAACTAATATATATGATGAAACACAGATACCAACACATCTGTATATATATTGCAAAAGAAATATATATATATGAGCCCCTTTTTTAAGCAAAAACAAAATTCAAACAAACTGGCGTGAAAGCTGATATGCTTATTCACGTGACTGCATCAACCAACCAAACCTCACTCATATATGAAAAAAGAGCCTTAGCCACCCCCGTTTGAAGAACTTTGTAACGCGACTGGCGCGAAATTTATTATACTTATTGACCAACCAATCAAATTACTTCTCTAAAATCCTGGCGTTGCGAGCCACTTTTTTCCATATAAAACATTCAAAGACCAACCAGATGTGAGAAAAACCATAGACCCTCCATCTCAACTCTACTTTTCAAAAGCAGAAGAACTGCGAAACCGGTAAAGGAACCAAATAAATATATATATATATTTTTAAATAAAACTCCAGTTGCATTTTCGATTTCATCTTTTTTTCTTTATACTTTCACTCGTGTAGGACACCTCGTGTAGGACAGCTTTTCATTTTGTAAAGAAACCTCACTTTCTAATACATATATATATATATATATATATATATATATATATATATGCATATGGATACATATACACAGTCGTTTGATATCTATTTAGGTTATTTAATTGTATATTTTATGTTATACTTCGGTCATTCACCTTGATTTATACTTTGTTATGCAAAACACATCACCGTAGTAATAATATTTATATCTCTTTATATGCTACCAATGATCAAAAGAATGTTGTATCGAACGATCGATAAAATTAGCCAGACTCTTTGTGTGTATCTGAAGATCGCTCGTATATGAATAACTACATATATTTATATATGTATATATACGTGTATCTCACTATACATATATGTTAAATACACACACATACACATACCTATATATATATATAGAGAGAGAGTAATAATTGTTTCTATTTTTGGCACAAGACCAGCAATTACCCAGTGTATTACTGGTACTTTATTTTATCTACCCCATAAGGATGAAAGGCAAAGTTAACCTTGGCGGGATTTGAACTCAAAATGGCAAGGGCCGTAACTATTCGTCAAAGCATGGCGTCCGACCCTCTACCGATACTGCCAATCCAACTCCAAGTTACACTGCCTGGATATATATATATATATATATGCATATATATACATATATATACATACATACATGCATATATATATGTCTGTGTGTGTGCATGATATTCTGTCAATGTTTGTGTTATGCATACGTACACGCACACATACACTCACACACACACACTCGCGCACACGCACACACACACACACACACACACTCTCTCTCTCTCTCTCTCACACACACACACACACACTCTCTCTCTCTCTCTCTCTCTCTCACACACACACACACACACACACACACACACACACACACACAATTCTATGACAATTTAATTAATATATTATCCAATATCTTAACCCCATGTCCCACTTTCGACAACTCTAATCTACTAAAATTTATTGTACACATTATACACGCGAGTATATATTTCTATCGTTGATTATAGTTAGTAATCTGCGGTCATGCTGGTGCACCACCTTGATTTAGTCGATCATATCGACGATATTATTAATTTTTCAAGTCTGGTTGTTTTTAACGATACATTTACTAATGCTAATTTACGGGTCATATAAATGGAGGCACTGTGTAAACCCAGAAGAATGCAGAGATAAAAATACAGGCAAGGGACACACGGAGAGCTTCTTTCGGCAGTTTCCATGATACAAATCCGACACAGAAGACAGCGGAGAACGCGAGTCTCGAGTGAATAAAGCTTGCCTAATATTGCTTTTTGATTTATGCACGAGGCCAACAATTTCTGGGGA
>CAXHJY010000998.1:50000-62500 GCA_964016885.1 Eledone cirrhosa
CTCAGATCGTAAAGGGACGTAACTATGCTGGAAAGCATGGCGTCCGACCCTCTACCGATACTGCCATTAGATAATGCCAGCATTTTAAGTTCATATATCATTGGTGTCGATGAAATAAAGTACCAGTGATACACTAGGGTTGATTCAACTGACTTCACTAATCCTAGTTTGAAAAGAGCTAAAGATAAATAAGCGTTAATTAACTAATATAGTCTAGATAGATGAGAAACAAAACGAGGATGTAGTTTTTGGAACACCCAAATGGTTTAGAAGTCGACCCTAAGTAGGAGCAATAACATTAAAAAAGACACGAACAACATCATATGATTTTGTATTGAAAATAGGTTTATAAGTATGAATTTTCAGTAGATTTTCGTAGTTGTCTCGGTGGCTTAGTGGTAGTTACGAGAGACGGTGGAGATCCTGGTCTTGGGTTCAATCCTGGTCAAGAGGTACATGTAATCTTTGTCAGATTTTATTTTGCATCCCATAGAAAAAAGTTGAAAAGCGTTGCTGGAAACCCGAATCTCGATCAGGATCGAACTTCGGACTAGGACCACCAGCGACTATGATTCCTCCAACTAAGCCACCGAGACATCTACAAAAGTATAATGAAAATTAATAATTATAAACCTACATTCAAAATCACAAAGTCATACTTGGGGGTCGAGAGGGGGGGGGGGTGAAATGAGGTGCGACAGAAATGAAACATCGATTACAGGTTAAAATAAAGCCTAGATCAGGCATGTCAAACTGAGGGTTCCCCGAAGTTCACATGTGTTGCCTGAGGATCACACACGACAACTAATTACACACATTACAACTATCTTTTTTAATTTTATATTACAAAGATAAAACATGTTCGCGCTAGAAAAACCTATGTGCGGGCCACGTGTGTGCTTGTAAAGGGCCGCATGTGGCCCGCGGGCCCCATGGTTGACATGCCTGGTTTAACCCACATTTTGTTAATAATTTTTGTTCCTTAATTGTTTATTTTTTCTGTAATTCAATTATATTTATTATTTTTGTGGAACACTAATTTCCTTAAAGTAAACCTTATAGGCTTTTGTGACCAATAAAGGGACCCATTATAGGGTCTTGTGGCCAATAAAGGGACTCATTATAAGCTCTTGTGGCCAATAAAGGGACCCATTCTAGGCTCTTGTGGCCAATAAAGGGACCCATTATAGGCTCTTGTGACCGATAAAGGGACCCATTATTATTGTTTGTTATTGTTGTTATTATTATTATTAATATTATTATTATTATTGTTGTTGTTGTTGTTATTATGGCAATGCTAAACGAATATATGTTTAGAAGAAGAAGAATAAGAAGAAGAAGAAGAAGAAGAAGAAGAAGAAGAAGAAGCTGTGTAATAATAACAAAAGCGACATCTATCATAACATTTATTCAATGTTAAACTAAACATTAACTAGTCTCTTGTGATATGATATATAACAGAGCACTAGGGCAGGCATCTGTAACATCTGTTGCTACTACTAATACTATTGTAGTAGTAGTAGGAATAGTAGTAGTAGTAGTAGTAGTTTACACCAGCAGCCACTAAGATACGGTTTGTATGTTATTTAAAAGATGGCACACGTTATAAAAGTGACATTTCTAATGTTTGACTGTGTACGAGTGTGTGTAGATGTCGCTTTTAGTGTGTGTGTGTTTATGCGTTAGTCTATTCAGACGCGCGTTTCGTTCGTGATCAATCAGCTAATGATTCGATTACACTTGATTGAGCCCGATTCTTGAATTAAAAGCGTATATTGCACCGTTTCCTCTCACCCCCTTTTTGCTATATGTCTCTCCACCACTCCCCTACACACCCTTTGAACTCTCTTCCCACACACTTTTCACCTGAAGAAGGGGTTATGCCCGAAACGTCGTTCCCCACCACCACTCCACTCTCAAGAGCGTGAAATTAATAAACCTTTGTTTGTACTGCCTCTCTGTTTTGTTCCCGTTCAATTTTTCACTATATATATATATATATATATATATATATATATATATATATATATATAGGAAATAGGAAAAGAGTCAGGACCCCGACGGCTGAGCTCCGGCCGTTTCAACAGCTAGATCCGAACTGTTGGGATCTAGCTGTCGAAACGGCCAGAGCTCAGCCGTCGGGGTCCTGACTCTTTTCCTATTACCCACTCTACTTACTCCAAGTATCGAGTATTCTGGTGCGTTATGGTCCACCTGGTATCTTACTGTACCTTCTTTGTTGTATATATATATATAACGAAGGAAATGTGGTAAGGAACCAGGTGGACCATAACGCACCAAAGTACTCAATACTTAGGGTAGTAGAGTGGGTAATAGGAACGAGTAGGACCCCGACGGCTGAGCTCAAGCCGTCCTACTCGTTCCTATATATATATATATATATATATATATATATATATATATATATATATATATATATATATAGGGTCGATAGAAAGAAACTCCTATTTAAAATTGTAATAAGTCAATACATGACATATCCGGTCCTCTGAGTCAGAGTTTTTGGTTTTGAGGTTTAAACTTCCTCGCCCACCTCCACGGGAAAATCTCACAAGGCCTTTTACTCAAGGATTGCTGCTGGTCTTTGATGTGCATCTCGCCGACCCAGTCAACTTCCTGAAAATAAGATATCAAGCCACTAACGGAAAATACGTGCAAAATCAGGAGGGGCTCCATCTTGCATGGATATGAGGTCAATGATATTGTACCAAGTTATCTCAGTAGTACAAAAGTCATAAGTAATTTTCAATAGGGTCTTTCCAAATACTGTGAATAATATATATATATATATATATATATGTGTGTGTGTATATATCTATATGTATATATCTATATGTGTGTGTGTTTGTGCGTGTGGTTATGCGATTGTATATATGTATATGTATGCAGTTACGCGATGGTTTCTGAGCACGTGTGTGTTTGTTTGCGGCTAAGTTCTGTGTTTCTACTCTAGCACTTATCAAAGAGAATTGCTTGTCGGCATTTTGTTCATATTACACACACACACACACACACACACACACACACACACATGCATATTGAGAAAGAGAGAGTGTGAGAGATCATAGCCACGGGGCTATATAAAGCATTCCTTAAAATGCTACAAATATACTCCTACACATGCATTGTTTTGTTATTGTAGTGTATACATATATGTTTAAATTATAGCTCTTTAGTATTAAAACGTCGATGTATGTCATACTGCATAGAGTATGTTTCATTCAAAAGAAATCATCTGGAAAGCCCTGATGATTTCTTTTGAATGAAACAGTTCTAGTCCTGTAGATGTCATTTCTATATTAAACATGATATATATATATATTTATATTTATTTATATTTATATTTATATTTATATTTATATATATATATATATATATATATATATATATATATATATATATATATATATATATATATATATATGTGTGTGTGTGTGTGTGTGTGTGTGTGTGTGAGTGTAAACACACACTCACATATACATATATACCGTACAAACTATAGAAACACTTATATAACCATGCAAATGTAGACAGAAAAGTGGCAGTATTGGTTTTCAATATTAATTGACTAACCAGCAGATCAAGCGCCTGCGAGGATTGTTAGCTACAACTTTGATTAAATAGATCTGACTGTGATAAGAACTCACGATCTCAGGTTTCACTTATATCGTAAAGGTTCAACATATTTAATTAAATCTAGCCACATCATTCTCTAGTAATCACAGAGAAGCCAATGTCTTATTTTGTTTCTCTTTTTCTCTCTTTTATTCCGAATGCAGTACATATATATATATATATATATAGGAACCAGTAAGACCCCCGACAGCTGAGCTCAAGCCGCTTCGACGGCTAATTCTGGACTGAATTAGCCGTCGAAGCGGCTTGAGCTCAGCTGTCGGGGTCTTACTGGTTCCTATTACCCACTCTACTACCTCAAGTATTGAGTACTTTGGTGCGTTATGGTCCACCTGGTTCCTTACCACATTTCCTTCGTTATATATATATATATATATATATATATATATATATATATATATATATGCATATATGTAGATAGATAGATATTCTTTGCGTGTGTGTGTGTTTGCGAATAGGGGTGGGGTGGGGGGAATTGTGTCTGAGTAAACTGTTAATTCACTGTATAGCATTGCTTCTCGTGTGAATGAGAGAAAGTTGAGACAGTCAATGAATGTGTGTATGTGTGCATGTGTGTGTATATGTGTGTGTGTATATGTGTGTGTGTGAGAGAGTGTGTGCGTTGCTGTATGTGTACATATCTATCTGTGAATTAGTAATATAAATATAAGCGCTGTACGACAATTGTATCCATCGTTAAACAGGTGTGTTAAATAATACATCACCTGGTTTGCAGCTTCCTGTCTCTCGTGTGTAAAGACTAAGAATGTAGACAAATCAGATAGGGGCCGATACACTGAATGTCGTACGCGAAAATATTCTCAATGAAAAGAAGTTTCCCCCTTTTTTTTTTGTGAAAAGAGTGGACATTTTTAGAACTTCTCAAAAATTAGGGGAGATTATTTGATAAAATTTAGTGACTTACAGGAATGTATCTTTTTACCTTATTTTACCTCATCAGTGAATTATAATTATAATCATCTGGTAGAATTAATTTGATGGTTATGGTGAGGAAGATGCAAATAATAACAATGATAATTGTGGCTTTGCTAGGGATAAGGGTGATGGTCGTTGTGGTTATTTGTATATATATATATATACACATGTATATACAAATATACATGAACGAAAACTGAAATCATCATACTCTTAGGTCTTGAATAACTATTCCCGGCCAGGCTTTTTAATTTTTCAGATTATTTCCTACTGTGAGTGATAATGAATAATAATAATAATAATAATAATAATAATAATAATAATAATAATAATAATAATAATAATAATAAAAAAAAGAGGGTATGCCTGCTAATTGATATGTCCGTTCCAATAGACAAGAATGATCTATAAAAAACATTTGAAAAATTGAGCAAGTATAAGGACCTGGAGATAGAAATTGGAAAAATGTGTAAATTGAGAACTAGAACAATACCAGTGGTTGTAGGCGCTCTAGGAATGATACCTAAGGGGTCTAATGATTACTTATCGCAAATCCCAGGAAACCCGCGTATAGGAGAAATACAAAAGATAGTACTAATGGGAACTGCCCATATACTAAGGAAGATTCTGTCAATATAAGTACATCACAAGTCTAAACACCTAAAGATGCATGTGTGTGTATGTATGTTCTTTCTTGAACATGGCGGACCTTGTTGTCTCTTGAGGTCACTGGTTGCGACTTGGTGATAACTCGTATGAACATAAAGCAAGATAAATGCACTATAATAATAATAATAATAATTGTTTCTACTTTTGGCACAAGGCCAGCAATTATCCAGTGCATTACTTGTACTTTATTTTATCGACCCCGTAAGGATGAAAGGCAAAGTTAACCTCGGCGGGATTTGAACTCAGACCGTAATAATATTAATAATTTTTTTGTTGTACATTAGACACAAGGCCAGCACTTTGGAGGGAGGGAAATAGCGATTAAATTGACCCCAGTACATTACTGGTACTTTATTTTATCGACCCCGTAAGGATGAAAGGCAAAGCTAACCTCGGTGAGTTTTGAACTCACCGTAAAAGACCATAACTCTATGCTGCAAAGCATAGAGTTATGGTCTTTAATAATAACAACAACAACAACAATGATATTAATAATATCAAACATGATAAACTATAATGAAATGAATATAAAAGAAACAAAAATGATGCAATAAATCAATGAGGGAAAAGGGAGGGAAATATTTTGGTTATACAATACTATTGATAAAAGTGTTGGGAAAAAATAACGTGGAGATCAAATATCTTAACTTCCGGCGGAAGTATGACTTATCTTTGAGGACAAAGAAAATATCGTACGTACAAAGCATCACACACACTCTCTCTCGCTCTCTCTCACACACACACACGCGCGCACACATAAATATATGGACATATACAGATATATATATATATACAACGACACACACTGACTCACAGGACCACTCAT
Source organism: Eledone cirrhosa (assembly GCA_964016885.1). Taxonomy (NCBI): domain Eukaryota; kingdom Metazoa; phylum Mollusca; class Cephalopoda; order Octopoda; family Eledonidae; genus Eledone; species Eledone cirrhosa. Next base: position 56,089 of record CAXHJY010000998.1, read on the forward strand.
GTATAAAGTTATGCTCACACATGCAGCTTGTGTTTTGCTGTTTCAACGGCTAGTTCACGACTCTTTATAATATAACAATACTCTACTACCCCAAGTATCGAGTACTCTGTTGAGTAATGGCCTAACCAGTCTCAAATTGAACCCATCCTGATACACACACACACACACACACACACACACACACAGACACACACACACACACACACACACACACCACACACATATATATATATAAATATATATATTCTTATTAATTCTTTTTTAGAGTAATACTCAACATTTGATAAGATGAATTTTACTAATCCATCGAAACCCGTTATACTTTATATACTTTATATACTTTATATACTTTATATACTTTATATAACTCTTTTTTTAAAAGAATTGTCCCTATCATTTTTTCAATAATGTCACTTTGACGAATCAAAGAAAGGAAAAAAAAAGAAAAAAAAGACTCTTAAATATAATTTATTTTCCGGGCTACTTTCAATCTCACCTTCTCTCTGCCTCTCTCTCTCTCTCTATATATATATATATATATTTATATTTATATATATATATATATATATATATAAAATCAAAAGATGGTTAAAAGAGTTCCATGTATTTTATTATGCGCATTTCAAAAACAAATATCATCAGTGTTAAATCAACAAATGTTGATTTGATACACTGCTCGCAAGTGTTTTTTAACCTTCATATATATATATATATATATATATATATATATATATATATATATATATATATATATATATATACACAAACACACGCGCGCACGCACACACACACACACATACATACACACACGAATGAGAACACTAAATACGCGATGCTTATCTCTCTTCTTATATATAATACATATTCCAATTCTGAGCTGTACTTTTCAAAATTACCAAACTAACTACACACGTTCCTCGTGATGAAAAAATAATTCTCCCATTTTCTTACTTTTCTTCATCTCATCAATCTTTGTATTTCGTCTTCTATCTCTAGCATCCAAATCTTCTTCACGTCACATCTTAGTTTCGTAGAACAAATAATAATAAAAACAATATTAAAAATAGGACAAAAGCTACTAAAATATCTCTTTAGTAATATATTCCAAGATATATTCTTCAGAAAATCTACTAGAGCATGTTCACGCCTGGAATATCTTTGATCGAAACTTTTCTCTACCAGCATTAGCAGAAGTTCCTTTGAACATTATCAGTGTTTCTACTTGAACGGTGATAATGTTCAATGAGGCTGCAGCAAACCTCATCAAAAACGGAAGTCTATTATTTGCACACATTTTAAGGATTATATATATCCTTTTATTGTGTATGCTACTTATGGATTTATAATCTCCTTCAACATTAATCCGCAATTCTTTTCTCATCTACATAGAGACAAACTGAGAAAGAAAGAGATAGAGATAAAGACAGAATGAGAGAGCGAGAGAGGGTATGTGTGTGTGTGTGTCTGTGTTTATAAGAGAGAAAGAGAGAGAGAGGTAAAGACAAAATGATAGAGAGAAGGAATGAGTGAGAGAGCGAGAGAGACAGAGTCTGTGTGTGTTTGTGTTTATGAGAGAGAAAGAGAGAAAGCTGGTGGGAGAGAAGCACAGGCATACTGACACACACTTATACAGGCATACTATGAGATACTAGCATACAGTAATGCATACAAAAGCCAACAATCGGATCATCGACGAAAATGATGGGGAACCTATGTGACACCTACGAACAGAGCCTAGTTACAATTTGCTTATAAACCAAAATTAAAAGATCAAGGCTTTTAATCAGTGACAATTGTTTCTTCCCATTGTAATATGTCAGGGATAGAAAATTATTTTAGTTAACAATTTGCTATCAGTTAGAATAGAATATAGATGTCATCAGAGTTTGATTAAAATTCAATATCAATTCAATTCACACATACACACATATATATACATATATATATATATATACATATATATATATATATATATATATATATAAAAATATATTAAAGGGGTGATATGTACCATGAGAAAGAAGAAGATAGGCAAAAAGTGTGATACAGTATGTTAGATGGCGATAGATCAATGCTTACGGTTCCGAACCTTACTGCTGCATTAGTGCGGCAGAAACTCGAGTCAGGGAACCTTATAGGCACCCGTTTTACGTGTGTTGTGTTGAAGCAAATAACTTTGTGTATACTCTGGGGATGTATCTTATATTGCCCATGGAGTGCGCTGAGATACAACCGGTATAAATATGCTGGGTCCGTCAACCTTTATTATATATATATATATATATATATATATATATATATATATATATATATATAGGAACGAGTAGGACCCCGGCGGCTGAGCTCAAGCCGTTTCGACGGCTAATTCTGGACTAGAATTAGCCGTCGAAACGGCTTGAGCTCAGCCGTCGAGGTCCTACTCGTTCCTATTACCCACTCTACTACCCTAAGTATTGGGTACTTTGGTGCGTTATGGTCCACCTGGTTCCTTACCACATTTCCTTCGTTATATATATATATATATATATATATATATATATATATATATATATATATATATATATATATATATATATAGGAAAATAGTCAGAACCCCGACGGCAGAACTCAAGCCGTTTCCACAGCTATTTCTGGACTAGAAATCGCTGTCGGAACGGCTTGAGCTCTGCCGTCGGGGTTCTGACTCTGTTCCTATTACCCACTCTACTACCTAAAGTATTCAGTACTCTGGTGCGTTATGGTCCACCTGGTTCCTTACCGCACTTCCTTCGTTATATATATATATATATATATATATATATATATATATATATATATATATATATATATATATATATAAATAAAGTTAGTCCTTCATCAGTGATATATATATATATATATATATATATATATATATATATATATATATATATATATATATATATATATATATATATATGGTCATTTAGATCTATAATGAATATAGAAGCATATATAAGTGAATTCAAATATGATCATACTTCAAGTTTCCAGTTTTTTGCGCTGTTTTAAAAGCGAATAGTTACTGAACAGTTGTAGTTACGATGGAAGGAATTTTCAAATTTAAACATACACACTTTCCCTTTTTTCCCCTGCCATCTGTTGGCACTTGGCGAAAGTAAGTTTAATTTGTATATGCTTATATACAATATAAAAGACATCAGTGGCCTGCCACTTGTTACATATACAATTTGATAGGAGTATACACTCTAACCTCCCCAACATTACATTTGCTTTAGGGTATCATCTTTCCATCACAACCACCTGCATCTTCAGATGCAGATTATATATAAATATATATATACATATATCTACCTTGACTGCGCGTCTGATGTACGTACGTATATATACATATATGTGTGTGTATATACATACATTTTATATATATATATATATATATATATATATATATATATATATATAGGAACAAGTATGACCCCGACGGCAGCGCTCAAGTCGTTTCGACGGCTATTTCTGGACCGAAAAAGCCGTCAAAACGGCTTGAGCTCTGCCGTGAGGGTCATACTGTTTCCTATTACCCTCCCTACTACCCTAATTATTGAGTACTCTGGTGCGTTATGGTCCATCTAGTTCCTTACCACAATTCCTTCGTTATATATATATATATATATATATATATGTATGTATGTATGTATATGTATATGTGTGTATATATATATATATATATATATATATATATATATATATATATATATATATATATATGTGTGTGTGTGTGTATACATATTCACATATATACACTTTTGTTAAAGTATTTTTTAATTTCTTTATTTATCCCGTTGTCTTCTCTACAATACACTACATGTCACATGTTTATCTAACTTTCGATAACATCTGTAAGGCTATTGTTTGTAAATGGCATTATTTTATTCATTATTGTATTTGTAAATAACAAATTATACAAACAATTTATTTTGAATACAATTTTGTAGACGGCAACTCCGTATAAGTCCGACGTGTATTTACATACTAAATATTCTCACGAAAACTGATACACTTAAAACAAACGAATGCAATAAGCTCTCTTACTCATCAGTCACCTCAGGCGTCAGAAATGTCGTGCATAAAGTTGCTATTACTTAATATTGAGTCTTAATATTGAGTCCAAGGTTCGTGTCAGTGAGATCAGTATTCCGATAAGGCTCAAATGAGTCAACGAAATGAAAACAACGGAGTTCTTACAACTAGTCAAACAGAGACTACGTACACACACACATACACACACATATATACACATACATAAATATATACATACATGTGCATATATATATATGGATATAACATACGTATAGTAGTAGTAGTAGTAGTAGTAGTAGTAGTAGTAGTAGTAGTAGTAGTAGTAGTAGTAGTAGTTGTTTTTGTTGTTGTAATACTTGTAGTAGATTGTTAGTAATTAAGCGCAAAATGAATTGTATATATATATATATATATATATATATATATATATATATATATATATATATATGTATATATATATATATATATATATATATATATATATATATATATATGTATATATATATACATATATATAAATGAAAAAAATTTCATTTCTCACTTAGTACGGCTGATACTTAAATTAAGTATGTATACGTACATACATATATGTATACAGACGTACAATAGTATGTATATACATACATGCACACATATATATGTACGGTAAATGTTCGGTAAACCCATACGTACATATATATATATATATATATATATGTGTGTGTGCATGTATGTATATACATACTACTGTACGTCTGTATACATATATGTATGTACGTATACATACATATATATATATATATATATATATATATATGTGTGTGTGTGTGTGTGTGTGTGTTATAAATATATTATATATATATATATATCTGTGTGGGAGGGGTATATATATATATATATATATAAACAAATAAAAAAAATTAATACCGTAGAAGCAAACAAGCCAGCAATCGTTCCCGTGGTTATTAAGAATCGATCGATTTGATGATTGATCATCGATGACTGGTTGCTATTATCGTTGATTTATTGTGACCATTGACATTAGCACGAAAGGAAAAATAAAACATATAAGAGGTTTGATGCAAAGATCATCCAATACAAACAAGAACATTCTTCCACGCCGTCCCCACACAGACAAAAGCAAAACAAACCTATTAACAAGCAAATACATAAGCGACATAAAATATTTGTGTAACATTTCGACTGTGACCTCTTGACCCAGAGGTTACTAATTATATTGACCTTCACCGCGGCTCAACTTTTTGAATATCAAATAATATTTAGTGTAAACAAATGGTTCTTAGATTGTTTTTTTCACATCGTTTAACTATAATATATATTATTATTTTTAGAGCTCACATCCCTCCGAGCTTAGCTTTGCCTTTCGTCGTGAAAGGGTCCATAAATTAAATGCCAGTAACGCACTTAGGTCGAGTTAAATTACCTTTCCCTACCCTTTAAAATTGCTGGCCTTGTGCCAAAAGTAGAACCAATTCTTATTAGAGTTAATATCCTGCCTGAGTTAGCTTTGCTTTTTTTATCCTTACGAAGACGATAAAATAAAGTAGCAGTATGGGGATCGATTTAATCGACTTTCCATTTACTCCAAATTGCTGACCTTGTGCCTAAATCAGAAACCATTATTATTTATTATTATTAATCCCACCGAGGTTAACTTTGCCTTTCATCATTACGGGGTCGATAAAATAAAGTACCAGTAATGTACTGGGTAAGTTGCTGGCCTTGTGCCAAAAGTAGAAACAATTATTATTAAATCCCGTCGAGGTTAACTTTGCCTTTCATCCTTACGGGGTCGATAAAATAAATTACCAGTAATGCACTGGGATAATTGCTGGCCTTGTGCCAAAAGTAGAAACAATTATTATTATAAGGGTGGGTAGATTGGCAGTATCGGTAGAGCGTCGGACAACAAGCTTTGCGGTATATAGTTACGTCTATTTACGTTCTGAGTTGAAATACCTCCGAAGTAAGCTTTGCCTTTCATCCTTACGGGATCGATAAAATAAAGTACCAGTAATACACTGAGATAATTGCTAGCCTTGTGCCAAAAGTAGAAACATTATTATTATTATTATTTAATTTTTCCACGCGCGAATTAACCCAGTAGAGCAACAGCACAGCTAATACATTGTAATATATCCTTGTAATATATTTAGAGACCGACCTCACATCGGGGTAAGGTCCTGAATAACAGGATTAGTCTAAATATACCATAAGCACACACACCCACGCGCACACACACACACACACTTACATACACACACATATGTATATATACATATATGTGTGTGTGGGAGTGTTTATCGTCTATTAGAAATATCTATAAATGAAATATGTGTGTGCAACAGACCGAATA
>CAXHJY010000998.1:67500-77500 GCA_964016885.1 Eledone cirrhosa
ATGTTATAAATAGATATATACATTTTAGTTAAAGTCGCCAACAATTCTCGGGGAAGGGAAAGTCGATTAAAGTCGATTAATTGGTATTTTACTTTATCGACCCCATAGGGATGAAAGGCAAAGCTAACCTCGGCGGGATTTGAAATCTGTGTCGATAAATTAAAGTACCAGTAATGCACTCGGGTCGATTTAATCAACTTTCCCCTCCCCTTCAAATTGCTGGCCTTGTGCCTAAAGTAGAAACAATTATTATAACAGTTAATAACTGTTTCTACTTTAGGCACAAGGCCAGCAATTACCCAGTGCATTACTGGTACTTTATTTTATCGACCCCCGGAAGGATGAAAGGCAAAGTTAACCTCGGCGGGATTTGAACTGAGTCCGTAAAGGGACGTAACTGTGCTGCAAAGCATGGCGTCCGACCCTCAACCGATACTGCCAATTCACCACCCTTATAACAGTTAATAACAATTATTATAACAGTTAATAACAAAAGCTTAACTGCGACAATATTTTATCTCTTATGATATCTCCGTTGAATGAAATAGTGACCTGTTAGGAAGTTTAACATCTGTTAACACCACCAGCATTAATAACATAAAGAGCATTAGCAGGACTAATAGCTAACACCGCAGCCGTTAACTAAAGTGATGTTAACACCAGCAGCATTAATAACATAAAGAGTACTAGTAGGACTAATAGCTAACACCGCAGCAGCTAACTAAAGTGATGAATTGTCAGTCACTGAGGCCGGGGGAAGTAACATTTTTTTTGCTATTTGTTCCGTCTCATTGCGCAGAGTTCATATCTTGCAGAAGGCGATTTTATACTAAGATCACTACATCGTCCCTTATGTAGTTTCAATGAGAAAATACACCCATTACACTCTGTAAAATGGTTGGTGATAGGAAAGATATTGAGTCATAGAAACCATGGCCCAAACAAGAAACTGTATTTCGCTAGATGTCTAACGATGCATCCGTGCTGTTATAGAATTGCAGACGTAGATCAGATGATAAGAATGGTAATGATGCTGATGGTGTTGTGGATGATAATTATGATGATGATGTTAATGTATGCAATGAATACGATGATGATGATGATGATGGTGGTGATGGTGATGGTCATGGTCATGGTGATGATGATGGTGATGATGATGATGGTGATGATGGTGATGATGGTGGTGGTGGTGATGATGATGATGATGATGATGGTGGTAGTGGTGGTGATGGTGGTGGTGATGATGATGGTGGTGATGATGGTGATGATGATGATGATGATGATGATGGTGGTGGTGGTGGTGGTGGTGGTGGTGGTGGTGGTGGTGGTGGTGGTGGTGGTGATGAACTACATTGTACGTTAATAGTTATCATGGAAGATAAGAATGACGGAAGCATGAATTAACCCCAATTAGAAGAGCTAGCAGCAAGGGAGCTCATGCAAGGGCTTATAAATGGTCGCTCAAGCTGCAAGCAATAGCTGCTAAATCTCCCTCAAATCACACACTAGTGTTCTAAACAAATAAAACAAGTCGTACGTGATAAAGTAGTTCAGGGTATACAATGGTTATAAAAATGTTGGAATGGTCATTTATGGAATGTCTTTGATCATGATACATCTTGATCAGGGCAGAATAACCTAGGGCTAAAAAAACAACAATATATACAACAAAAACAATAAATAAATCCGACAATAACATAGAGTGACATTAAATAAACAGATGTTTGATGTAATTGTTGTGGGGGGTGGAAGAGTGGGGGTGATAAATGGCTTTTGTTGTTGTCGTGGTGGCGATGGTGATGGTGATGTGTTGTTAGCGATGGTTAGGTTGGTGGTTTTCGGTGTTGTTGCTGTTGTTATTGGTAGTGGTGTCGATGGCGATGGTCGGATAATAAATGACTGTTGAGGTGTTGCTTTTGTTGATGGGTCGGTGGTGTTGATAGTGTGAGAGACATTTTGTTAGTTTTGTTGTTAGTGTTAGTGGTGGTGATGGTGATGGTGAAGGTGGGGTAAGTTCTGCTGCTTTTATTGTTGTTGTTGCAGTGGTGGTGGCATTTATGATGGTGGTAATAAATAGCTGTTAAGGTGTTTTATTTAACCCTAGGTCAGCAGCATTGATCAATATAATAAAAGACATATGAAATGTAACTACACCGTCGTTACCCTGTATAGAAGGACTACACTCATCTCATTATCTAATGCGCCGTTTTGTTACCACTTTGGGCTATGATTTATCTGGAATCTGACTTCTATTTCTAGCAGGTCGAACGGCAGCACAGATGCGGTTTTCTCGTGAAGATATTAATCAATTTTCTCTTGCCGTAGCCCTTCCGTGTGCCGACATCTCTAACTACCTAACTGGCTGGTAGTTTGTCTGTGTGACTGATGGTTTGTTTAGTTGGCTAGGGAGCTGGGTGGGTGTTGGTAGCTGTATTGGTGGAAGGTTGGGTTAACTGGTGATGGGAAGAAGTGAAATATTGAGGGTTGCCGTAATGATGAATAGAATCCATGTTAAAATATATCACAATGACAAATTCAAGTTTTTTTACATCAACAATAATAACAACATGACCGTAGATAAATATTGGGAGTCACTATAGAAAACATATTACATTTGATATATATATATATATGTGTGTGTGTGTGTGTGTGTAGCGTGTATTTGTGCATATATCTCTCTCTCTATATATATATATATGTGTGTGTGTGTATGTATGTGTGTATGTATGTATGAGCGTGTGCGTGTACATGTTTGTGTATATGCGTATATATATATATATATATATATATGTGTGTGTCGGTGTGTGTGTCTGTGTAAAATAACGTCGACATATTTAACAAGGTTTTAACATCAATAATATACTACGACACGAAAATAGATGAAATATTTAAGTTTAATTCACATGACATTGCTTAATGTAGCAATCAAATCTCTTCCTTTTGTTTTGTGATATTGTTAGGTTTGTTTGGTGACAAATTGTCCTGTCCTATTCACTGACTTAAACATTGTCTATCTCTTCCTTCCTCTGCCTCTATTCTTTAGTCTTGCCCTGCCCCGCCCTGGACCTGCCCTGTACTTCTCTATCTCCGTTGAGTTCCTATCTTAGAAACATTAGCGAAACATATGCTTCAAATCCCTAAATATAAAGACAAAATATACTCCGACAATAATAACGTTGTGATCATAATTTACCATGTTTAGTGAAAGTTCCCTCCACCCCTGTACTTGTAACAACATCTTTTCCGTGTTGTAGCCTTTGTGCCCATGCAACAAATCATATTTTAAACGGGGTTTAGATTAAGTCTTCCTCCCTCTGGGTTATTTCTTCCTAATGGTTTAATCAGCAGATGAAGAATAGTGTCCATTAATCTTTCTGTGGTTTCCGAGACTCGTATCTGAAAGTTATTCTCAGAGCAAAGACCAAATCTGAATGCTTGCAAACAGATCAAAATCCACGAACGTCAGCCAATGGGTAATGGTTGATGTTAAAGCAGATAACTTATTAACTTATTAACGAGATAAAAGCAGGAACGGTCTATTTGACGTACATCCATGCAAGTTCCACCAATCAAATTGTTCTCGGGAGGCCTATGACTGGTACGATGGTTTACTAAATAAATATGATAGTTTAACCGTACGATAACATGATGGAAAGGAAAAAGGAGTCCATGATACACATTAGTAAAAGAGGTGAAAACTCAGGGATTGGAGAAAATCAGATGATTGTAAGAAACGGAAAATGATATTGTACTGATGTGAAGGATGTTATGCTGTGAAGAGCGCAGGATTCGATGACGACGAACGACGAAGATGCCACATGATTCGACAAGGATGAGGATGGCGAAGACGATTACGATGATACTGATGAGGATGCTGATGATGAAATGATATCTGTGTGTACAAAGAAAAGAACAGAGAGCTAAGTATATCAAGCAGAATTTATAATCATAGTGAAACGGATGAATCACGGTGATCCCAAAGTAAACTTCGTAGAATTTCACACATACGAATCATCTGTGATCTTTTAGAAGTCTTCAAAAGAGATAAATATCACCACATATTGGTGGTAATACCACACTGTATTGGTCGTTCCTAATATTGTGTCTATATGCTCTTTCTCTCTCTTTACTAGTCAGTGACCCCTTTCCTATACGTGTCTCTAAAAAGACACGTATTCCACACGGTACACAATCATTAGACTTCATCAGGTATTTTAACAAAAGGGCTCTACAAATATTCATATAGATTATAAATTATATGAGGTTATGACTGAAGTCTATAGAGTGAATGAAGAGACGGGTTGAACTAACATCTCAGTACGATAGATATGAACTTCGTGTGATCTCAAAGCCTAGCATATATATATATATATATATATATATATATATATATATATATATATATATATATATATATATATATGCTAGGCTTTGAGATATATATATATATGAGTATGTGTCTATATATATTTTACAAATGCATTTATATATATATATATATATATATATATATATATATATGTCTGACTCCTCGTTATTTAAGCTGTGAAGTATGAACGCAGGGGAATGAAAGAAGTCAGCCATATTGAAATAAATATTCTTAGGACACAATCCTTTAAAGTCCATATAGAGTGTGTAAACTATTAACCCTATTACGGCAAACGATTGATCTTCTATCAATTTCTCTTCGATTTCGCACAACAAATAATATGTTGCTTTTATTTCCTTCTCTTCTAAACTACTCATGTTTTAGTATTTATGTTGTTTTTTTTATTATTCATCATTTTTATATCGAATTGTTTGCTGTGTGTTGTTGTTGTTGTTGTTGTTGTTGTTGTTTAGCCCAAGGACAGCTATGGCTGAACAGAAGTATTCTAGGTATGAAAATTCTTCTCTTTTCTAATCTATAAGTACATCATCAATAGGTCCTTCCGTACGAGGTAATCCAATGGCAATTTGAGGCTACTTGTAGAACATTGAAGATCATCATGATATATATATATATATATGTATGTATGAATATATATATATATATATATATATATATATATATATATATATATATATATATATATATAACAAAGGAATTGTGATAAGGAACCAGATGGACCATAACGCACCAGAGTACCGTGTCCAGAAATAGCCGTCGAAACGGCTCGAGCTCTTCCGTCGGGGTCATACTTTTTCCTATATATATATATATATATATATATATATATATATATATATATATATATATATTAGTGACAAGGCATGTAATTGTATGTGTATGTCTGGAGATACAACTTGTGTATTACTTTATAGAATTTCACTGTTCCAAACGTTATATATATATATATATAGAGAGAGAGAGAGAGATATTATATATACACATTATATATGCATATATATGCGTGAATATATTTCATATCAATATTATAATTATTAACATTATATACAGTATTAATAACAATTATGAAACTAATAATTAATAGCACTTTTATTTATATAATTGTCCCAAGAGCAACGGATGAACAGCTAGAGACTAATGGGAGAGTTTATAAAAACCTTCTGGGTGAATTTCCATTGAATCCAAATGAAGATTTATATTTTTGTTCAATAAGTGTATATTAAAGATGGAGCCTCCTGTCTGATTGAGGTTTTGTTTAGCTTTCGTAATGGTGGAATAACCTATTAAGGTCACGTATTAGAATTAAAATATAAATATACGACACTTAGAACATGGGGTGGGTCTTGTGTAGTCACCCATGCTCATTCTTTTTGAAATAGACAAACGCACAGGTACAAAATCAGAGATAAACACTCATGCATACATATACATATATACGCATTCATATATACATACATAAATACATAAATACATAAATAGATATATACATACATATATAATACATAATACGTATACATGAATATATATATATATATATATATATATATATACATATATACACACATAAATACATAAATACATATATACATACATACATATATAATACATAATACATATACATGAATATATATATATATATATATACATATATACACACATAAATACATAAATACATATATACATACATATATAATACATAATACATATATATGAATATATATATATATATATATATACATATATACACACATAAATACATAAATACATATATACATACATATATAATACATAATACATATATATGAATATATATATATATACATATATATACACACATAAATACATATATATATATGCACAAACACACCCGTAACATCAATCGCTGTGTATACACAACTAGAGCGGGCGTGGAGACTATACAACAAGATTTGACGAAGTAGTTTTCCTAGTCATTTGACCTGCTAAATATAGCAGCCAATGGATTCACTCTCATTTCACTAAACGCTCCTAAATAGAAGGGCGAGACTGTCTTAACATGTCTCAGTTTAAATTGTGTTGTATCTGGTTCAGCGGGTTGTCTATCTGTTCACAATTGTAGTTCAGCATGTGAGCTATATGGTTGGATGTGTAGTTCAGCTTGCGGTCTACCTCAGTTACAAACACAAAACATATCCTGGTGGAAGGTCAGTTCACCAGAAACAACTGATACTGCCACTAATGTCGTGGCTGTTGTTGTTGTTTAGCCCATGGCCAGGCTATACATAGTCGACGTTTGACATGATCAAGAGCTTCTCACCATTGACTGTATCTTACCGTTCTTAAGTTAACCCTTTATCATTTACATTACTCTATATATACTATTGTATTTTCAGGGTAAAGGTTTTACTGAACATAATATCTTACATAATATCGAATCTATGAGTTGTTGATATTATTTATTATCGGTAGAGAGTCGGACGCTATGCTTTCCAGCATAGTTACGTCCCTTTACGGTCTGAGTTCAAATCCCGCCGAGGTTCACTTTGCCTTTCATCCTTACGGGGTCGATAAAATAAAGTACCAGTAATGCACTGGGTAATTGATGGCCTTGTGCCAAAAGTAGAAACAATTATTTATTTTGAGAACAATACCTTAACATCAGTATGAGTGGCTAATTATGGCTGGTTTGAACATAAAGAGGTGAGAGATATCTTGCCGGATACAGCCGGTTTAAATTCTAAAGGGTTAATAATCTGAGGTTTGAGAAAGACTTGGTTGCTATTTCTAACAGATCTATCGTCTGCTTAGTGAGTGGGTTGTTCGAGTGGTTTATCTGTTATGTCTAACTGACCTAGCAAACATTGTATAAAGGAAAAACTTTAGGATGGTCTCAGCATAAATGCCATCCGGATACATCCTTGTGGATCATGTTTTGTTTTAGGGGCAGTGTTCATGATCGGTGTAGTCATTGTGGGTTATATCTTACAATATACGACTACTACACTATAGCAACAACAACACCAACATGATAACAACAACAGCAACTACAACTACAGGACCAAAACAGCAATAACAAGAGAACAGATATATCTACAGTAACATTTTTTACATTCATCACGTAAGCGGCATTGTTAAAGAATGGAAGACATTTCAAAAGTTCAGCATGTAAATTTAGATGCAGGCTAAATTCCAGGGAGACATAGAAAGAGAGGGAGAGAGAAAGATAGAGATAAGAGTCAGGGAGAGAGAAAGAGACAGATAAGCGAGAATGAGAGTGAATGAGAGAGAGAGAGAGAGAAAGCATAGTTTCTGAGATAAAGGCCAGCTCTTGCTTGAATGAAGGAATTTGTTTAGATTAAAGAAAAGAGAACTGAAAAATACGGGGTGGGAGGTAAAAATAGAGGGGTAGGTCAGAGGAAAGGAGATGTGGATATGCATATATAAATATATATATATATATATATATATATATATATATACAGAGAGAGAGAGATACATATATACATACATATACATATATGTGTGAGGGTAGGCAAAGAAATTTCTCTCTCTCTCTCTCTATATATATATATATATATATATGTAGAGAGAGAGAGAGAGAGAGAGAGAGAGAGAGAGAGAGAGAGAGAGAGAGACTGGAAGAGAGAGATATGTGAGACAAAGAAAGAGTAAAGGGATAAGGCCAGAAAATGTGTGAGAGAAGCCATATCTACAAGTCATGAGATCCAGACTTAGAAAGCAGCCGAGAATGTTACAAGTTCAAGTGTAGCATGATTAGTGACTGGTAATGTACATACACACACACACATACACATACACATACACATACACATACACATATATACACACACACTCTCATACACACAAACACACATACACACATTATATATATATATATATATATATATATATATATAGTTAATAAATGAAAAAAAAAAACAAAGCAGAGAAAGCAAAACTACACAGTTATATGTTATATTAGGTTCATATATATATATGTGTGTGTGTGTGTGTGTGTGTGTGTGTGTGTGTGTGTGTGTGTGTGTGTGTGTGTGTGTGTGTGTGTGTGTGTCAGTGTGTGTGTCAGTGTGTGTGTGCGTGAGTGTATGTGTGCGTGAGTGTGTGTGTGTGCGTGTGATAAACCACAGAACGTGAGCAACTGAATTATTACCACTACTAGTTACATGCGGTAAATAGTGAAATATATATATATGTATATATTGTAATAAGTGGTAAACCCAACGGCTGAGCTCTTGCAGTTCGCAACTCTATAATATACCAAAACTCTACTAAATATCCTGTACTCTGTTGAGTAATGGTTTCACCAGTTTCAAAGTGAATCCATTCTTATATATATGTGTGTGTGTGTGTGAGTGTGTCTGTGTGTCTGTGTGTCTGTGTGTGTGTGTGGATGTGTGTGTGTGTGTATATATATTCAAACATATATATAATATATATAGACCGAGCTGAGGATCCGCACAAGATACAACATTTGTTCACGGTATGGTGAACTAACTGTCGTGGAACTACTTCTATATATATATATATATATATAACGAAGGAGTTGTGGTAAGGAACCAGATGGACCATAACACACCAGTGTACTCAATACTTAGGGTAGTAGAGTTGGTAATAGGAAAAAGTATGACTCTGCCGGCAGAGCTCAAGCCGTTTCGACGGGTATTTCTGGACTAAATAGTCCAGAAATAGCCGTCGAAACGGCTTGAGCTCTGCCGTCGGGGTCATACGTTTGCCTATATATATATATATATCAAAAGTATATATATATCGAATGTATATATTGAGTTAGAAACTCAAAAGTCTCTTACAATTAAATAGCCCAAGGAAAGAAACTTTTCCGGGCCGTGTAATATAATTGAATATAAAAGAGAGATAAACACAGATATATACATATATGTTCAAATCTGGTCCCTTACAATTTGAACACGTATATGTATATATCTGTGTTTATCTCATATATATATGTATATATATAGCTATATATATATATATGTATATATAGTTATATGTAATATGTGTGTTTCTGTGCAGGAATATATGGCGGACAGTTCCATTTTGCCAGCTGCTAATTAATAAACTTACCAAAATATTTATTTAGTTTGATGAATTAAACACGTCAAATAATAATTAGGCTTAATTATTATTTTACTCATAAATAAAATTAGCCAAATGAATCTGATTAGTAATATTTTAGACATTAATAATATATGTATGTATGTATGTATGTATGCTTGTTTGTTTATATCCATTTAAGTATGTATATATGTATTATGTATATATGTATGCACGCATATATATATATATATATATATATATATATATATATATATATATATATATATGAGTGTATGTGTGTGTGTGTAAGAATGTGTGTCTATATGCATATAAATTATCTATACACGTATGCATATATAGGTATATATGTAATGTATTGAGAAAGCTTTATCACACCAGCGTTTACAACATTGTCTTATTTGTCTAAATTTAAAACAATTGAAGATATTCTAAAACGGTGTGAATCAGATAATTATGAAGCAGTAGGTCATATATATATATATATATATAAATATATATATATATATATATATATATATATATATATATATATAT
>CAXHJY010000998.1:105000-117500 GCA_964016885.1 Eledone cirrhosa
ATAATCAGTAGCAGCAGTAGCAGCAGCAGCAGTAGTAGTAGCAGCAGCATCAGTAGTAGTAGTAGCAGCAGCAGCAGCAGCAGTAGTAGTAGTAGTAGTGGTATATTTTATATCTACATAAAATATATTCCCATCAACTTAGAAAGCTCTAGAAAATTTTAAATTAGACTTTTTAGACTTAATACCGAACCTAATTCTCCTTCCAAAGCAAGTTTAGAAATGATATTAAGTCTCTTAATAAAATTCTAAAGAACTGTAATCAATTCTAAATATGTTCATGGTAGACAATAGCCAATACATACAACTTTTCAATAATAACATAGTATAAATATATTTGAAGTGGAGATCACACACACTTATAATAATATTAATAGAGAAGCTAAAGCCATCTCAGAATAGATTAATAATGAAAGCAAACTAAACAGACTTAACAAAATGTAACGCATTTATCACGTTCAATGACCATAAAGTTAACTTTGTATCTCACAATACTTGTAGGTCAATATACTCACCTAAATCTGAGAGTGGAATGATTAGCTAGAAATTGAAAGAAAAATGAGTAGTAACACAAAGAAAGCTACTAACACAGAATTGATGGAATACTAGTAATAATACCATAATCTGGTTTGCTAATATTAATAAGATGTATCTCGCAAATTTTATTGAATGTGATATAGTAGACTATTACCCGTCTATAAGTATTATTACAAAAGGTAGTAGATTTTACAAAAATGTATCATTATATAACATTATAGGGTTAAGCGTGGGTTAAGAATTCTGAAACTACGTTAATGATGATATATGCGGTTTATCGTAATATATAACATGGATATATCAGATAGGTTGTTTGACTGTGTTCACTTTGAACGTTAGACAGATAATAAATAATTTATTTTTAAAATTACTAATTATAATGCTCTACATATACCAAGGAAAGTTGCCATTCAAAAATTTGGTGCTTTCGACATTGAAATCACAAACTTAATAGTGGCATGTTACGATTCGTATTTGCGTAGATGAAGATATTAGTTGAAAGCTCTATGACAGAAAAAGGATTTTGATTTTAATTTTATTGAACTGGGATATTGTATATTTGTGTGGGGAGCTTTGATCAGTTTGGTCTTGTTGCATTTTGTTTTTGTGTAGGTTTGTGCAAGAAAATTTATATATTGTTATAAATCCTAAGTTAATAGTTCTAAGATTAAATTCATTCGTGTCTTTTTGGGGTGTTAGACGTAATCCTGTTCCTGGTTTATCGATAGCACTTAGCTTTTGGCTTCCCATACCTGATCCCAATCTTTTGCAAGCATACAGTCCTGGTCTCCGGTTTGATAATGCATTAAATTCCCCTTCCCTTCAACTGTTCTCAGAGACCTTTCGAAGTGTAACTGGCAATACTCTTCCCCTATATTAACAAATAATATATAAATATAGTTGCAATTACGGAGCCAGTCATAGGGAGTTGGCAAGCAAGTGATTAATTCAGATTCCCGAGGGGTTATACATAGATTCACCACAATCTGGTGTATATCCACCTGTGAAACTCTAACAAACAGGGGCACAAATAAATTTAGGCTGATACTTGTAAATATGAAAGAGCGAGGTGTTGTCGCTTAATTTTACCCAACCACTTGACTGGTACATGACAAGTACTTGACTGATATCCATACCGTGGGGATGAAAAGCAGGGTACACACGGGAGGGATTTGAACTCGGAATGTAATGGGACGTGACGAGATACCGAAAGGGATTTTTTTCTTATCCGGTGAATTACAAATCACCCCCCCCCCCCCCCTCACCCCACCAGCACGTCGGCCTCGCTTAATGTAAAACAGAATATGAAGATGGCATAGGCATTGAGTGGTTTTACTATCTCCTCCAGGTCCACTTGTTCCTGATATATATATAAATGTTTAAACATATATTATTCACAAACAATCATACTCACATATATACGTATACGTGTATATGAAATGTAAACATCTATATATATATATATATACACACACATCGATATATATATATATATATATATATATATATATATATATATATATATATATATATATATATATATATATATATATATATAAATATATATATATATATATATATATATATATATATATATATATATATATATATATATATATATAGAGAGAGAGAGAGAGAGAGAGAGAGAGAGAGAGAAATAGAGAGAGGGAGAGAGAGACATATATAGATATAGATATATATATATACATACATACATATATATATATGTGTGTGTGTGTGTGTGCATACAAACATACAAACGTGCATGCACACGTACATACATTCATACACACATCAAACATATATAAATACATACATACTTCTCTATTTGGTTTCTATGCAATAGATCAAAACGTGTGTATGTAATTACATAGACGATCCATCATTTTTGGCGATAACAAAATATAAAGAAACGACAAAAAGAGAGCCAACTAAAACAGGCTGTAAATGTTTTGATAGTTTCACTGTATTCTAAGGTCAACCGTGTCTTTGAGGAACCACAAGTCCCACCTAATATAGCATGGACTAATTCCCTGTTGAAAGTTTCATTTGAAAACTTGTGAAGGAGGCGCCGAATTCACAAAGTCTTGTGCTCCAACTCCGGATGTGACAAAACATTCCATCTAAATCAATTCTTTTTTTATTTAATAAACAAATATATTTTGGGATGTGTGTATATATATATATATGTGTGTATGTGAGAGTTTGTGTGTGTTTGTGTGTGTTGGTGTGTTAAAGTGTGTGTGAATATGATTGATATCTGCTTCTACCAATTTCTGATAACTACCTATGTAAAATTATGTGAGATCTCACGTGTTGCATAAGCATATGTGTACATACACATATATATATATATACACACACAGAGGTATACATACATACACATATATCTATACCATCGTTATATATATAAAGCTGTCGAAAGGGCCGCATCTCAGCCGTCGGGATAATGACTCCTTTTATATATATATATATATATATATATATATATTAAAATAACATATTAAAGTTTAAGCAAATAATCGCTGCTTTTGCCCTTAACGGGATCTTCTGAAACTAAAAAAGTGAAAGCAGCGATTCTTTGCTTAAATTTTAATTTGTTATTCTAATAAATATTTGCTCTACGGTTCTTATATATCTGATATATAATTATACTTATCGAGCCCTCTTTGGAATTTAGTCTTCACATTTATTATTATTACTATATATATATATATATATATATATATATATATATATATATATATAAGATGGAGAGAGGCTGATTGACACACGCACACACACACACACACACACACACACACACACACACACGCGCGCGCGCACACACACACACGCTCACTCACACACACAGAGTTATATGTAAACATACACCCATTCCAATCTAAGGACGTGTGTGGTCGTAAATATCTATCCAATAAACACAGACCATAACAAATGTGAAGTCAAATGTTTCCATCACAATTATTTTAGGTTTTCACTTTCGGATTACATTTCATTAGAGATTGCGTCAATATATATATATATATATATATATATATATATATATATATATATATATATATATATATATATATATATACATATATATGTATATATATATATGTATGTACGTGTGTATATATATATATATATATATATATATATATATATATATATATATATACATATTATTTTGGTTGAACAAATATGTGGGACAACATACATATGCTTATTAATGTTGCTGCTTTTAGTCCCAGTTCAACCCTAATAGTGCAAATGGGTGTGCTTTGTTTCGGCTAATGGTATGGAGATCGATGATTTTACTCTCTGAAGCGATCGTAGAGAAATGGTTAAAATAACTACTTCACATTGTTTTAAATACAAAATATATGTACCCCAAACTGAAAAATAATCGTTCGGCTTTGCCATGTCTGATAAACGCTTGGGATCATGTATGTGACCAGGGCTTATCTGGTGCTAAACATCACCGATTAATGCGTTTGAGCACAGAGGATTCTTAGTCATGGTCGCTCAAACTGATGATAATAGCAACTAATTTCCTTCAAATAATGTACGATCTTAGAAAAAAAGACACAAAGAATAATAGAACTTTGGATCACATGCATTTATGTAAGAATCGTGATGGTCGCGGTTAGAATGGAATGCATCATTGGTATGCTAGGTCACATCTAATCAGTGAATAAACAAAAAAGCTAACAGCACTAAACAGACCGAAGTATTAGGATAAAATATGTAAGAGATCTCATTCTATAATCTTTCATTGCGTGAAGTGGAAGACTAATAAAATTCAATGTTGTAAAAAGACAACGAAGATATTTTACAGTTAAATATCGCCAGGCGGTAACACAGACGCCATCTTAACTATTTGCTGTATATTTTTTTTTATTGTTATCTTCCTCCTTTTTTGTGAGGTGAGACGTGTGAGGGTGGGGGGTGGAATATGGGTGGAAATAATCTCTTATCGTTTTACATTGTCGCTACATCATTTATGTTTGTCGTCAAGTTTTCTCTCAACCACAGATCTCGTCAAACGATAACATATAAAACAAAATGGCAATGTGATTGTATCGTCGGAAGTGATACAAATGTATGATGTCGTCATGAACATACGGGTACTTTTACCCCCTCCCCCTCTCTTTCTCTCTTTACTCTTGTTGCAATTTGCTTGATTTACAGAAGTAACATGCAGTAAAGAAAGGACAAAAAATTAATTAAACTGAAGATAATAACGACAACATCAACGATAACAACAACAACAACAACAACAATAACAATCATAATAATAATAATGAGGATAATAATAATAAGGGTGGTGATGAGGATCATGATAATGCTAATTATAAAATAATAATTATGACATAAGTGTGTTTCATAAACTCCTAAACGATGGCGATTCGAGATAAATGATATGACTTAATGCATTAGCTGTTTCAAGCAATCACGCATAAACTAGAAGATATTGAATCAGGAATCCAACATTCCGATACGGTTTCAATACCTATCTTAAGTTGTTACAATTCAGTGTAATGTTATTATCATTTTAAAATAGGGCCCCAACACTGCTAGACTATATTTCTCTGTGAAGGACCTTTATATAATATATAAAACTTTAGGAATGAAGGCCACAACAAAAGTTCTGAAATATATATATTAGATTGTTTGAAATTAGATATGTTATCGAACTTAATCAATCACTAAATTCCAAAGCCTAAGAAGGTGATTTACAGCTCTGTAGTTGTCTTTGCAAATTGTGTGGGAGTACCTACAACATTTTAAGGGAACCAGCAACGGTGTAGATCTTTCTAGTCCTGGAGGGCTTATGAAAGCTATGTGACTGTCTCTTCCCCCAAATCAAACAAGTAAAATATGAATCTATTATTCCAAGGCTTCAAACAACCTGAAACTTTTCACCATTCTGCTACCTGTTTTTTTCCCTTCATACTGATCCTTCATCCACCTATTTCCGATTTTCTTCTAACCATTTTGCAACTTTCTGTAGAACTTCTCTAACCAGAATTAATGACAGAATATTTTGTAAAAAATCAAAGCAGAATCCTATCTTCGTATGAGGAGAGTTTGTTACTGTTCTTCTTTTACATGGCATAATGCAAGGGTAGGATCCATTGCGCCTTGTTAATTTTAATGGTCGCAAAGACTGGTGGGTAGAATGGAGATAGTATCATTAATCAGAATATCTTCCCCGAAAACATGCAATAAACTGACCAGGATAAAGGTACCCAAGGGCCAAGGATCAAATACTGGTGTCAAACCTGGCAATAGATTGGATATAACACTAAAACAAGAAGTTCACCGCCTACGCCTTACTTCCTCATACTTTCCCCTCTACCAAATTTCTTTCGAAGCAGAGAAACTGAACTCAAAACCACATAGTTGCGAGACGAAGTTGTTAACAAGACAGCCATGAGTATATCAATATCTGAATAAGACTTTACGTTGTATTCTTTACAAAAGAATCAGTGAAAAAAGGAATGTTATCAGCTTCATGAAAAGATCGTAATATTTGAAACGTTTTCATTCATCATAACGATGTATTTTTGCTTCAGTCAAAATACTTCAAAAAATGGTTGTGTAACTCAAAGTTATTAGAGGTCTTACTCATATTCCACATTGCTTCTGTCGCAATCTTCCTAATACGGCGATAAAACTGAACAATCTCCAGCTTGTATACATATTAACCTCTAAAATAAGGCAATAAAAGCCACATAGATAGATTTTTTTAAACATATATAAAGGATGTGGGTAAGAACATGATTAAATGATAAAAGTAATTGAAAGATAGAAATCTTTTTCGGTAACATATATATGTTTACATATGTGTGTGTGCGCGCGTGTATATATATATATATATATATGTGTGTGTGTGTGTGTGTGTGTGTGTGTGTGTGTGTGTGTGTGTGTGTGTGTGTGTGTGTG
Organism: Eledone cirrhosa; assembly: GCA_964016885.1. NCBI lineage: Eukaryota > Metazoa > Mollusca > Cephalopoda > Octopoda > Eledonidae > Eledone > Eledone cirrhosa. The sequence goes on from CAXHJY010000998.1 coordinate 111,472, forward strand.
TGTGTGTGTGTGTGTGTGTGTATACACAAAGAGAGAATGCTTATTAACTGATACATAGAAAGGAACCAGGAAAGACAAATGAGAGATACTCGAAGACCAAATGATTTTAAAGCTGAAATTTTCATTTATGAATGCCATAAAACGACTTAGTTAAGAATAAACCCTACACATTAGAACAAGATTACAAAACATCAAACCAGAGAATAGTCGAATACTAACAAATCTGAGAATATATAGCAATGTGGTGGCAATGAAGAGAAATATAACAGAATAAATAAACAAACACGTAAACAAACTACACAATATATATAAGAAAATAAATATATCTATGAATACGAAATCTGTGGTCTTTCTTGACCAATTATCCCTTTCTCATTACCATAGTGTAATAATATAGAATATACCAACCAAGAAAATATATGAATGTATATCTAATAATAGTTTTAAGTGCTGCTAGGCCAGGTTTAATGATAACATGATAGTACTTAAGCAGGGGAGATTATTTAACGTGGATACATCGTGAAACATTGATTAGTGTTATAAAAGAGGACAGAAGGTGTTATAGAAGAAATAAAAAAATATGGCGTCGGTTATAATAACGAATAGATTGTATGTTTTTCTGTATTTCGTTCAACAAAGGGTTTTGTTTCGTTGTTTTTATTCTATTGCTGTTGTAGTATATTTTGCATGTGGAGGAAGAATATTTGAATAATTATTCTATGACGAGGGCAGCAGGGTGGCCAGCTATTAATGTAATTGTAGAAAACCAAGATGGCTGACGATATAATTTTCTCTCTGATTTCTTCGTCTTGTCAAAGAAGAAATAAAATGTAAAATATAAATGCAACAAGAAAAAAACAATGAATAACAACAAATATACCTGTCAAATTTATTCTGAACGTGCCTTTTGTTATAAATATATATTCATGCACACAATATGTATATATATATATATATATATATATATATATATATATATATAGAGAGAGAGAGAGAGAGAGAGAGAGAGAGAGGCATCGTACTGGCCTGGAATACGGTGTTTCTTGGATATAGAAACTCCCTCTATATCCTTCTCTGCAGATTTATTGCAGAGAAGGAGAGAGGGGGAGTGAGTTGCAATAGTAAAGATATAGTAACGGAAGTATCCACCTCCAGGACTAGACTGCAAATTAAGGTGTTATATCGATAGCAGACGGCCCCTGTCTACTATATATTCAGGTTGTATCCGAATCGAATTTATTTTCTATTTCTCTATCTCCTATCTTTCATTGTGGATTGGCGGTATCGGTAGATGGTCAGACGCCATGCTTTGCAGCACAGAGTTACGGCCCTTTATGATCTGAGTTCAAATCTCGCCGAGGTTAACTTTGCCTTTCATCCGTACGGGGTCGATAAAATAAAAGTACCAGTAATGTACTGGAAAATTTACTGGCCTTGTGCCAAAAGTAGAAACAATTATATGTTTGGGTTCAACGTAATCCTGTTACATAATTCTGTTGAGACCATCTTGTCTTGCAGCATAATCGGATGACGGAGCTGAGTCATTGAAATATGTGTAGTGATTTCACAGTATTGAAATTCTAAAATAAATCTTCCAGTTTGTCCTTTCTGTAGTTGTTTTAATGAGTATATATATTTGTGGTATATATATATATATATATATATATATATATATATATATATATATATATTTATTTATATATATATATATTAGTTTCAGAAGATCCCGTTAAGGGTGAAAGCAGCGATTCTTTGCTTAAACTTTAATCTGTTATTTTAATAAATATATATATATATATATATATATATATGTGTGTGTGTGTGTGTGTGTGTGTGTGTGTGTGTGTGTGTGTGTGTAGTGTCGTGGTGGTACAGTTTGTCTTGCCGAAGAGGAAGAGGGGATTTCTGTTGTTTCAAGCAAGTCTTTTTCCTGAATGACTTACCTCTTCTCTCCATTCTCGTGGCAGACATTTATATAGTCAGACATGTTGACAAAACATTTAAATTCAACGAAAGAGAGAATGGTAAACTTATTAACTGTCAAACTAGTCCATAGCAACACACACACACACACACACACACACACACACACACACACACACACACACACACACACATATAAACAAACAGATACACACGCACACATATATGTATATATATATATATATATACGCATATGAATTAACAAGCAATAGTTCCAGTGAGACAGACAGCCTGATTGTTGGTTAGTTAGAGAAAGAGAGAGAGAGAAAAGAAGAAAGGGAGAAAGAGCGAGAGGAGAGAGAGAGAGAGAGAGAGAGAGAGAGAGAGAGAGAGAGAGAGAGAGAGAGTGTAGGTGAGTATGTAGGTGAGTATGTAGGTGAGTATGAATGTGAGAGAGGGATAGAGAGACAGAGAGAGAGATAGAGAGAGACAGAGAGGGAGAATGTAGGTGTGTATGTATATATATATGTGTGTGTGTCTGAAAGAGAGAGAGGGGGAGAGAGAGATAGAAAGAGACAGAGAGAGAGACAGAGAATGTAGGTGTGTATGTATATATATATGTGTGTGTGTCTGAGAGAGAGAGAGAGAGAGAGAGAGAGAGATAGAAAGAGACAGAGAGAGAGAGAGAATGTAGGTGTGTATGTATATGTGTGTGTGTGTGAGAGAGAGAGAGAGAGAGAGAGAGAGAGAGAGAGAGAGAGCATGTAGGTGTCAATGTTTGAAAGAGATTGGGTGAGAGTGAGTGCAAGAAAGAAACAGAAAGAGACAGAAATATAGAGAGAATGAGAGAATGAGAGAATGAGAATGAATGAATGAAAGAATGTGTGTTATTCTCATTATATGTTAGAATTTTTAGTGTACTAGACAAGTTTCTTGTCTAGCCGAGTACAGAAGAGTGTCACAATTAGAAAGCCACTTCCTCCTCACATCCAAACATATACAAGATATAGGAGTAGATCAAAACACTAACAAAATAACCTTCAAAACAAACGTAGACAACAATAGTTCCAACACGTTTCACTACCAAGAACCCCCTTTATTTAAATGAATTCACCCATAAAGCCTACACTGAGATTTACTCACGTCCTAGATTGTTATGCAGCGCAAGTAACAACGAAAAGAATGAAATATTTGCACGTACAGAGGAACGGGTACCTTATAACGACTGTGTAGTGTGTATTGTATTTTCTTTATTTTTTAAGGTGGCGAATTGGCAGTCTTTAGAACGTAGAATAGAATATTTCGAACTTTGAGTTTCATATAATACTTTGCAGTGCTTCTTCATTCTCTCTGAGCTTTGAGTTTCATAGAATATTTTGTAGGGCTTCTTCATTCTCTATCAGCTCTGAGTTTCAAACCTGAAAAATACAACTTTGATTTTTATTAATTCAAGGTCGATAAAAACGGACCAGTCTGGTGCTGCGGTCGATTATTTCTTTTCTAATTCTTTCCCACTTCCTCTCTATCATTCTCCTGTTCAGACCTGTAGAGGGAGAGGTTCTACAAAGTTCTACATAAAAACATGCTTTATGTCATTGCGGCACCCTTATGACTTCATCAGGAATTTCGAGTCCATAATTTTAGACATTTTCTGCTAAATCTATACAGGATGTTAAGAGATAAACAAACTATTTGACGCCAAATTCTGTTGAAATTTCACAAATACTGGATATTTTAACAAGGATCTATACATTAGCAAATATACTATAAACGTTTGAATTAATAAACACAATTTTAGACGTTTTTTTGCTAAAATTTTACAACATTTGAAGAGATAAACGGAATATTTGACGTCAAATTCTGTTGAAATTTCATTTTATTGCTTTAAATTATTGGAAATATTCCAATAAGATCGATCAATCCAGATGGTTCCGAGATATGACTGTTTGTTGTATTGATTCCTTGTTTAGATTTCAAATAATTTAAGAGGTTTATCTTTAATTTCTCCATTGGCCTAATTGACAGGAAGTTTCTGAATTCCTCGAGCTGATACATTTGTTGTTGCTATTGCTGTTGTTGCTGTTCATGATTTTGCTGGAGTTGTTGCGGATATTGTTACTACTGCTTTGTTGCTATTGCTGCTGATGCTACTATTTTTGCTGCTGTTGTAGCTAATGTTGTTGCTACTATTTTTGATGCTGTTGCTGTTGTTCTCTCTGATATTGCTGCGGCTGCTCTTGCTTCTACTACTGCTGCTCCTGTTGTTACTATTGTTGATGTTGTTAGTGCTGCTGTTGTTGTTGCTGTAGCTACTACTGTTGCTGTTGCTCTGTTCGATATGTCTGCGGCCGTAGTTGCTGTACTATTGCTACTATTACTACTACTGTTACTGCTGCTGCTAATAAGGCTGCTACTATTGCTACCGTTGCTGTTGAATTGCAGCTGCTGTTGCTGGTGCTCTTGCTGCTGCTGCTGCTGCTGCTGCTGCTACAGTTTGTCCATGAAATCTGTGATACAAGCCTGACTCAATTGATTTAAGTCCCTCTTTTCTCTATATACCAGTAATTACCTCTCTGTGGTGTCTATTTCTTATCAAACGTATCAGCAATAGCAACGCAGAATAAAAGACATTAAGAGGGAAATGGAAGGAATCTATCTTTACAACTGTTCCATTCCCTCCGCCATCGACCTAATTATACCGGAAGTAGTAACATGATAATATTATAATATGTCATCTTCATATTTATGAGGTTGTTTTCCTATGTTTGTTTGTTTGTTGTTGTTGTTGTTGTTGCTGTTGTATTTCTAGATCACTCAAGATCTAATGGTCCTATGAGATCAAAGACTTTCTAAATCCGTATAATTTACTACAGAATACACTTGCCCAAACGCCCGCCAGCTACCCAGTGACAGTGAAAACGGGGTCACTTTATGAAAAGTTCTCTTCTCTTCTAAGAAAGTAGTATATGATTTGAAAATAATTTGACTCTTATTTCTAGCAATTCCAGCTATTGCATAGAACCAATCCCATCGATATTCGTCGGGTGTTTTCATAGCCATGGTTGGTTCCATAGGTGTTTTCACAGCCATGGTTGTTAATTGAGGAAACTTATGATCAAAACAATCCAGTCGTGACCATCTCGTGCTTTTATGCGAAAAGAACCGAAAATCACATTCAATAGGGCTCTTTCTAAAACTACTAGGGTAAGTCGAGATTCGGGTGCTATTTCTATCAAGTCTAACCTCAGATTTAGAGTCATTTTTGTTAGCTTTGGTGAAAGCCGTTGTTAATGATTCGTTATATATTTAAATCGGTGTTAATGTCTTCTGATATTTAAGGCAGTTTTCTAGTGAATCATCCTATAATATCATAACTGCGTTAAACTTAATATTCGATGAATCAAGATTGATAATATTTGTAACCGAAAACCTTTTGGAGTTAACCCTTTAGAATTCACATTATTCTATATTTACTATTATATTTTCATTGTAAAGATTTTATCTCACATAATTATCTCACATAATTATCTCACATAATATTAAATCTATGAGCTTTTGATGTTATTTATTTTGATGTTATTTATTTTGAGAACAATACCTGAATGTAGGTACGAGTGGCCGGTTATGGCAAGTTTGAACAGAAAGAGGTAAGAGAATTCTGGCCGGATATGGCCGGTTTAAATGCTAAAGGGTTAATACAATTAAGTAAATCTCTTTATCGCAGTCCCCGCCATGTAGCAGTGACCCAATGACTGTGAAAAGGAAAGTAGTGTAAAATTAACAATAGATAACTTATTTGGAAAACAAATATTCTTTTTTTATATTTTACGCTTCGTAAAAACAAATGCTAAAACATTTAGAAATGGAGAACTGGATGAAGAAGGTTCAAGTACAGGAAGGGTTACTCAGTGATAAAACACAGGCAAATGTGTAAATAAGGAAAACCTATTCCATCAATGTCAGACAGGAAAAAGAATTAGCGAGGATTTTTTCCCCAATTTACATATGTATGTCCGTCCCTGTGAAAGTATGTACGCCTATATGTGTGAATATATATAGTTGTATATATATATGCATGTATATATATATATATATATATATATGTA
>CAXHJY010000998.1:125000-127500 GCA_964016885.1 Eledone cirrhosa
ACGTGCTGTGACCAGCGGCTCCGATTGGCGCCCGACAGACTGGTCGGTCAAGGTTATCAAGGTGATATATATACATATATGTATATATACATATATGTATATATATATTCTTCTCATATATATATATTCTTCTCATTAATGTTTTATTTTTCTAAAGTCCATCTGTCTGAGAAGAGGGTTAAGTGTATCCATCACCCTGTGTGTTTACGACCAAGTAGATGCATGTTAAATATCAGCCGACCAGTAGGTTCCATCTGGTAACTGTATAATTTCCAGTTGTCTTGTAATGAATATTCTCCTCTGTCTATACATCTAGAACAGTGTGTCTATTGGATCAGAACTCTATCCAGCGAATATATTTTTCAGAAAAATATGTGCGCGTCCTGGAGCGCAAATAAAAATATTGAATGATCGCTTCTATTTGATTCAGTTTTCTGACTATTCAATCTGGTAGCAAAGAAATACTATTGGTCTTTGTGTATATACACTCATATATATATATATATATATATATATAACGAAGGAAATGTGGTAAGGAACCAGGTGGACCATAACGCACCAAAGTACTCAATACTTAGGGTAGTAGAGTGGGTAAAAGGAACCAGTAAGACCCCCGACGGCTGAGCTCAAGCCGTTTCGACGGATAATTCAGGACCTAATTCCAGAATTAGCCGTCGAAACGGCTTGAGCTCAGCAGTCGGTGTCTTACTGGTTCCTATATATATATATATATATATATATATATATATATATATATATATATATATATATATATATATATATATATATATATATATATATTAGAAAGTGAGGTTTTTTTACAAAATGAAAAATAACCGAGGTGCCCTACATGACTGAAAGTATAAAGGAAAAAAGATGAAATCGAAAATGCAACTGGAGTCTTATTTAAAAATATATATTTATTTATTTGGTTCCTTTACCGGTTTCGCAGTTCTTCTGCTTTTCAAAAGTAGAGTTGAGATGGAGGGTCTGTGGTTTTTCACATATATATATATGTCGTAATTTTTTACTAAAGAAATTTTAGCCTGATACTGGGGTTTAGAACACTCTAAGAAATGGAAAAATATGAGTATTGACGTAATATATATATATATATATATATGTGTGTGTGTGTGTGTGTGTGTGTGTGTGTGTGTGTGTGTGTGTGTGTGTGTGGAACTATCATTTACGTCGGGTCCAGACTCCCTATAATATAATTTCATGTATGTATGTATAAAATTGAACAATTTCATTTATATATATATGAATATATAGTATATATAAACAAACACGGCTGTAGTTTATATATATACGCCCGTGCGAACACAAGGAAACGTACCCAGGAATAAAGTAGGTGATATTATTCATATGTTGTATATATTAGTGAAATTGCATTTTATTACTTCTCAGTGTTTCGCGATTGTTTATGCGGTAATATATATATATATATGCATATATATATATATAATATAAATATATATATATATATATAAGACGAGAGAAGAATTAATTTTATGTATGAGTTTATTCACTACATACATCCACTATTGTATATATATATATATATATATATATATATATAACGGGGAAATGTGGTAAGGAACCAGGTGGACCATAACGCACCAAAGTACTCAATACTTAGGGTAGTAGAGTGGGTAATTGGAACGAGTAGGACCTCCACGGCTGAGCTCAAGCCGTTTCGACGGCTAATTCTGGACTATATATATATATACACACACAGATATGTTGAGCGTGGGTACAAGTGACTGTGTTTCGACTTGAAATAGTATAAGATACGTGAGAAGGAAGGAAATATAAATAGACTTTCGTCAATAAAGTGTGGGGGTAACATTTGTGAGACAGAGTTGTCGGGCTGGCACGTACACTCACACACACACAATCACACACACACACACTCACACACATACACACACACACACGCCTATATAAATGTCCTTGGGAAGGAATAGAACCGTTCAACCCATGCAATAAAAAAAAAAGTGCAGGTAATATAAAAATTGTTTCTACTTTTTGGCACAAGGCCAGCAATTATTCCAGTGTATTACTGGTACTTTTATTTTATCGACCCCGTAAGGATGAAAGGCAAAGTTAACCTCGGCGGGATTTGGGAGGTAATATGATAATGATGATGATGATATATTAGCGACCAGCTTTCTTGTAGACATTGTAGACATAGAGGTTGTAGTGAAGTTACTAATGGTTGTATTTTGGGTATGTTTTAGTTATGGTAAAGAATGTGGCTTTGTATGTGTCTGTAGTACTTGTGGTTTTGGTAGTATAATCTGTGAGTTTTGATTTCTTTAATCAAAGGGCAGTTAATTAGAAAACGTAAGGAAATAATCCTTGTTTCGTTTCAAGAAAAAAACTGTTTAGTTCAGGCTGATTGGTTGGCTGTACAAATCGGAAAACTTTTATTTAGTTCAATCTGATTGGTTGATTCTACAGAGCAGTACCCTTTGAAGATCAAAGACGTCTGGTA
>CAXHJY010000998.1:132500-145000 GCA_964016885.1 Eledone cirrhosa
TATTTTATAGATAATCGTAGGACTAAAAATGAAAGACAGCTGACGAATGTAATTCAGAAGAGATATGTCTAAAGTGATAGAATACTAACTCTTCAACAAAAGCAAGATAATTGATAAATAGATAATTCTCTATATAGATAATAAACACATCTACAAGGATATGGTCCGCACGTGGAAGAGCCGAACTCCCACTGTCATCGCCTCCATCTCTCTCGCCCTCCCCATATTTCTGTATGGTGAGCAAATGGGGTCCCACGTGCTGGCCTTCTCACAGCCCCTGCGGAAAGAATGGAGAAGGCGTTTCCCCGGAGGATGGTGAGCGAGAGGCGTTGGAAGAGCCATTCCATCTCGCGAGGCTCCCACCCGCGTCTGGCTAGCTCAGTGCCTATGGTGGTGAGTAGGGAGGTAGTCCTAGGGCCAAGGACACCAGAAGTCTCCACTTCCAAGGACACGACCGCAAACCTGTTGGAGGGCGGACCGGTAATTGGAGAGTCTGAAGTTTTATACCGAAATTCATTTTGTCTCATACACAATTGAAGTTAAGCTAGGTAAATTATTAAACAATATATGTCTAAATATAAAATTATATGTAGGCGTTTAAAAATATACGGTATGTTCACGAAAAACATTTTGGAGACCTTTCCTTGTGAATTTTAAGGCCTTCAAAATTTTATTCATAAACATTTTGTAGGCCTTAAAATATATTTTTAAATATGAAATACGTACATTCATATGTATATCACTATTTCGGAGCACCAACACAAATTTATAAGATTATATATATATATATATATATTTATATGTGTTGTTAACTAATGATTGTATGTATATATATATATATAATCAGTACATTGTACGTCTCTGTATAATTGCCTTTGTGTCTTTTATAAAAGATACAGCATGTCAATACATACCAATATTTAAATACAGAGATGCGTCCATATATATATATATATATATATATATATATATATATATATATATATATATGTGTGTGTGTGTATATATATATACGCACATGCATAATATACACACACATATCTGTCAGTAATTAAGAAGTTCAGTGCATCTGCCAAACACAGAAAATCAGGCGTCCTAGACGCACACGTTTGTGCAATGGTGTATGTTTGTGTTAGTATTTCGTTATGTATATATGTGTGTGCGTGCGTATGTGTGTGTGTGTGTGTGTGTGTTTATGTGTATGTGTGCATGTGTATGTACATGTGTGTGTATGTGTGTGTGTGTTTATGTGTGTGTATGCGTGTGTATGTACATGTGTGTGTATGTGTGTGTGTGTTTATGTGTGTGTATGCGTGTGTATGTACATGTGTGTGTATGTGTGTGTGTGTTTATGTGTGTGTATGCGTGTGTGTGTGTGTGTAAGTGTGTGTATGTGTGTGTGTGTGTGTGTGTGTGTGTGTGTGTATATGTGTGTGTGTGTGTGTGTGCAGGACATTCAGTAGGGAAGGCGACAGTAGTCTTATCAAACCACAGCTTATTACATCCATTATCGCGATATTTATCAACGGTTTTTATTTGTTTACCTATTATTATTATTACTATTATTATTAATGTTGCTGTTGCTGTTGTTGTTGTTGTATTTCATCTTATTTCACTGAGTGAACTGGTTTATCATTGGTGTAGCTAGATTTGCACCTTTCTATCTTTATAATATAATAGTGGATTATAATGGTGGATTGGCAGTATTGGTAAAAGGTCGGACGTCATGTTTGGAGCATAGAGTTATGGCCCTTTATGATCTGATTTAAAATCCCGCCGAGGTTAACTTTGCTTTTCAACCTTACGGGGTCGATAAAATAAATTACCAGTAATTTACTGGGATAATTACTGGCCTTGTGACAAAAGTCGAAACATTTATTATAATAAACAACCTCTCAATCAACTTACATCCAACCAACCAGCCATCCAACTAGCCAACCATCCATTCAGCCAGACAGACAGACGGCCAATCAGTCAGCCAGCCATCTAACCAGCCAACCATCCAACCAACCAACCAGCCAGTCAGCCCTCCAGCCATGCAGCCAGCCAGACAGACGGCCAATCAGTCAGCCAACCATCCAACCAACTAACCAACCATCCAACCAACCAACCAGCCAGTCAGCCCTCCAGCCATGCAGCCAGCCAGACAGACGGCAAATCAGTCAGCCAACCAACCAACCAACCAGCCAGCCATCTATCCAGCCATCCAGCCAGAGAGACAGACAAAGAGTCAGCGAGAGTCAGCCAGCAAGCAAATGCCAGCCAGCCAGTCAGACAGACAGACGGACTATCAGCCAACCAACCAGCCTTTCAGCCAGCAAGTCTGGTAACAAATCATTTAAGGTTTTTGGGGTGGTAGTGGTGGTGGTCTTGGTGGTGTTGGTGGTGTTTGGGGAGGGTAGTAGGATTCTGCAGAGAGAGTAGGAGGAGTAGTAAGAGATAGAAGAAAAGGGAGAACTGTAGGAATCCATAAGATTAATTAATATAGATTTCCAATCTAGACACAAGGCCATCAATTTGGTAGGGTGGGGCGAATATCGATTATATCGATATCAGTATTTGATTGTTACTTTATTTTATCGACCCAGCAAGGATGAAAGGCGGGAATTGAGCTCAGAATGTAAAGGGCCGTAACTATATGCTGCAAAATAGGGTGTCCGGCACGCTACTGATACTGTCAATCCAGTGCCCAACAACAATAATAATGAAATTAGCAATAGCAACAACAACAACAACATAAATACAGCAACAACATCAACAATAATACTAACATTAATTATAACAATAACATCAGCAACAAATACAAGTGTAATTCTTACAAAACCAACTCCATGCTTTTAAATAAAAAATCTTGCACGTGGTTATAAAAATGAATTGAGACACTTTACTCCAATAGTTGACTGGTACTTCATTTTATTATATCCATTTCTATCGCAGTAACATAACCGTGATTTCAACTTCAGATCTAGACGTCTTGAGTGTTCTGCTTGGAAATGATGATATATATATATATATATATATATATATATATATATATATATATATATATATATATATATAAATAAATTATCGAGAATCGGAATCTCGGCCCACGAAATAACGAAACACAATCTTCGAAATGCGTGGCAAAGGGCTCAATAGTTTGGATAAACCAGAGCTATAACTATCGTTTAAATACCAACACATAGAGACAATGCTTAAAATCATTCGCACAGCCGAATAAACGATCAGGAAAATTCGAGTCACACAAATAATAAATTAAATGAATGAAAAATCTTACCCGGACCCATTAGAAGGATGTTAAATTCCAGCCCTTTCGTCTCCGCGGTTCCCAAATCAGTTACCGTCAGCCTACATAAAAAATATCTGACTTCTGGTAAAAAGATGAACGAGGGAACCACTTTTTCAACAGGCATTTCGTTCAAAAATACAAAGGCATCCGTTACTAAATCCACGTGGGGTCTAGCAAGGGAGGGAACCCCTATACTAGGCGTATGAATTCAGTAGTGTATATATTTGTAAAAATACAAAATATCACATATCGAATTAGAGTTGTCAACAGACGGGTTACAATCAACATGAGCTATTCATCAGTCAATAAGATCAACTAAAAAATCAATAAAATTAACTGGTCAATAGCTAAAGACTGGAGATAAATACAAATAAATTATCGAGAATCGGAAACTCGGCCCACGAAATAACGAAACACAATCTTCGAAATGCGTGGCAAAGGGCTCAACAGTTTGGACAAACCAGAGCCACAACTATCGCCCAAATACCAACACATAAAGACAATGCTTAAAATCATTCGCACAGCCGAAAAAACGACCAGGAAAATTCGGGTCATACAAATAATAAATTAAATATATATATATATATATATATATATATATATACTGTATTTAAGGTCGAGTGACGCAACTTCGAGTGATTAGCGGACTTTAGACTCACCTATTCAATGAAACAATTGTTAATACTGTAAATAAAACCCTTTTTGTACAGCCGACCATATTATTCTTCACTCATTCACTATATATATATATATATATATATATATATATATATATGTGTGTGTGTGTGTGTGTGTGTGTATACATACATATACATATATATATATATATATATATATATATATATATATATATATATATATATATATATATATATATATATATATATATATATATATATATACATATACATGTACATATATATATATATATATATACACACCAAATCTTGTTTAGCTTTAATTTTATGTGTCGTTTAGTATGGCAAACTACTTAGTGTTGCTCTCTTTATTACACATTATATTAGCTATGACACTGTGGGGGTACACAAACAATTTTACCCCCATTAACACTCATTTACCATTTTATTTCATAGAATATATGCTTTAATTTTATATATTTGTTTTCTTTACATGTATGTCGATATTGTTGCTTTTATTGTTGTTATTATTGCTGCTGTGGTGATGAGGGGGTAGGTGAATGTGTGTTTATTTAGGAATGATATATATATATATGTATATACACACGCAGACACACACACACACACACACACACACATATACATATATATATATTCATACATATATATTATACATATATATATATATATTTATATATATATAATATATATATATATATATATATATATATATATATATATATATATATATATATATATATATATATTATGAAAGTAAAACAAAGAAGCCTTCAATATATATAACCCTTATATATATATATATATATATATATATATATATATGTGTGTGTGTGTGTGTGTGTGTGTGTGTGTGTATGTATGTATATATATGAGTGTGTGTGTGTTAGATAGTGTGTGTAATTGTGTGTGTATATATAAGTATGTGTATATTTTATCGTTTTTCTCAACACACACAGTCCTCGTTCTCTCCCATAAGTCTCTTTTTCCTAGTTGGAATATATACGATGACATAAATTGCCTCAATCAACACTTGGCATGTTTTTCTGTATAAAATGGTATTGTATAGTGTAGTATAGTATTGTGTGTTATAATATAGAATACGATAAAGTGTATCATAGTATAATAAGGTACAGTATAATATTCTACAGATATAATCGTATAGTATCGCATTGTTTATATATAATTTATAGATTATATATACACAGTACCCACAAATGCCCCCATATTAATTCTGGTACATACACACACACACAATATATATATATATATATATATATGCAAAAGTTCTATTTAAAATTGTTGGGATACAACAAGTAAATATTTTATAACTGATATAAAGCACTCGACAAGTGCTTAACACTATAACTAATAAAATAATTATAAACATCTCACTATCCAGACAGCTTCCAAAAATAATGGTTGCATCTAATAGGGTACGTCAAAATTATTTATAAAACTGTTTATATATTGTATTTTGTCTGATGAAGGCATACCATATTTTAATTTGGTATCCCTGAAATATGTATAATGAATAAATATGGTTTTATAAATATAGTTTCCATTTATTTAATATCGTATATATATATATATATATTTATATATATATATATATATTTATATATATATATATATATTTATATATATATATGTGTGTGTGTGTATGTATATATTTAGGTATAGAATTTAAAATCTGATCACACATGACCATCTATGATATCTCAAATATATATATATATAGTATATATATATATATATATATATATAGTGAAGGCGTGTGGCTGAGTGGTTAGAGAATTGGATTCGCAATCATAAGGTTGTGAGTTCGATTCCTGGACCAGGCGATGCGTTATGTCCTTGAGCAAGACACTTTATTTCACATTGCTCCTTCTACCTGGAGTTGCGACCGATAGATAGTATTAGCAATTGGAAAGACCAACGGAAACATTGTTCCCTCGGTCCGATTTGACGAAAGTCGATCGTCTTCTTATATATATATATATATATATATGTATATGTATATGTATATATATATATATAGGTATGTGTGGGTTCATGGCCAAAAGGCATTGGCAATTACACAATTATTCATTACACACATAACACAGACATATATAAGCAGACATATCTGGCATCAAAACTCACGCCTAACAACATAGTGGAAAAACAATAAAACTGAACACAACAGAGGAAGGCATGAAGACAACAAACAACAGATGCATTTAAGTAAATAATAGTAATAGTAATAACAACATAATAATAATAATAGTAATAGTATTAACAACATAATAATAATAATAGTAATAGTATTAACAACATAATGGAATATAAATATGTGAAAATAGGAGTGAGCCATTGTGTAGAATGTATAACAGCTTAATTTTCTTTCTCACTACTACTACTACTACTACTACTACTACTACTACTACTACTAATGACTGCCGTTCCACTACGTCGAGAAGAAAACCTATTTTTCTTACTTATTTTCAACAGTATCAACTTTTAATGGACATTTAATAGGGAGAGGAAAATGAAAGAGAGGAGCGATATATATATATATATATATATATATATATATATGACACATACGCGTCATACACATACGCCGTGATGTGATCCTTAAAAGATCTCTTAATTTTTTGACGAGCAATTTTAACAGTTGTTTCATTTTTTGGTGTCTACTTGTCCTTTTATGATTGAGAATGATATTGTGTGTATATTGTTTTGTTTGTGTGTGAGGGAGAGATAGATAGAGATGCATAGAGAGATACATAGATAGATACATAGATAGATACATAGATAGATAGGGAGATAGATAGATAGATAGATAGAAAGAGAGAGAGAGAGAGAGAGAGAGAGAGAGATAGGTAGATAGATAGATAGATAGATAGATAGAGAAATAGATAGATATATAGATATGTTTCTTTATTAGCCACAGGGGCACAAAAGAAGGAGACAAATACAAAGGGGGAAGTTTACATACAATATATAAATAGATAGAGAGGGAGAGACAGAGAACCCGACAGAAAGAGAGTGTTTGCGTGTGTGCACAGGCATATTCTTAATGTCTATATATGGAACATTTGCAATATTCTGGCCCGAAATCGTTCCGTAGCATATTAGCATAAAATCCTCGATATATACTTAACAAGTGTTTTATAATATTAAAACGAACTATATGTATATTATGACGCGAACTTCAAACTGTCACTGTAGACCTTATATAATGTGTTGTTTTTTAAGATGTTAAAGAATGGTTTAAGAGAAATTCGGCTGCTATTTCTAGGTACCTTTCCAATATAACATTGAGTCTTATTTTGTGTGGGATTATGCATGTTTGATTGGAGGGAGGGTGGGGCACGTATCTTTGTATGAATATTTCTCATTCTATCCTTGATGTGTACTTGTGTGTCTCTCTCTGTCTCTTTCTCTCTCTTTCTCTCTCTCTCTCTCTATATATATATATATATGTGTGTGTGTGTATTTATATATAAGTATATCCCGGGTTCAATCGGGGGCAACCACAGTAAGTAAGGTACTCAATGCATAGCAGAGTATAACTATTTAATAGAGAAAATGCCTCGAGTGGACTAGAACTGTTCATTCTGGAGAAATCAACAGAAAACCTCGGCTTCCTGGTGATTTCTCCGAATGAAACAGTTTTAGTCCTGTAGAAGCCTTTTTGTATATTAAATACACACACACACACACACACACACACACACACACACACACACACACACACACACACACACATAAATATATATATATATATATATATATATATATATATATATATATATATATATATATATATATATATATATATATATATAGTTAAATAAATGTACAGAGAACAAAAAACAGAGAGGCAGTACAAATGGTAGGTTTTTAGTTTCACGCTTGATATATATATATATATATATATATATAGTTAAATATATGTACAGAGAACAAAAAACAGAGAGGCAGTACAAATGGTAGGTTTTTAGTTTCACGCTTGATATATATATATATATATATATATATATATATACATATATTTGTGCGTGTGTTTTTGTGTATGCGTATCTGTACATGTGGTTGGGTTTACGTAAATATACGAATGTGTGTGGTAGGAGTGTTATGTTCTTCTTTAGGCAAGGATTTAAAATGATTTGTTGTTAATGTTTAATTGTTGTTTTTTATGTTGGTTTGATGAGAGTTTTTCTTTGTTTCATCAATTTTGTTTCTCTTTTTGTCTTTTCCATTAACCATTAAAATTTATTGTCTTTTCGTATATTTATTTCTTTGCCACAGTACAAGTGTGAAATACATGGCTATTTATTGAAATAGGGGTCAAATGCAATTACGATATTATTGCAGTATAGTGTGAAATTAGGGATCGCAAGGATCATCTCGTTAAAGCCCCCTATTTTTTTGGTGAGTGTTTGTGTGTGTGTTTTATACGTTTTTTCTGTGAATATTGACGAGGTTGCTAGAGTTAGTTTGTATCAATGTTTTAGACTTTTTTCTGTTATTGTTTGTTCTTTTTTTGTTCCTTTTTTCCTGTTAGTGGAATTTGAGTTTTGTGTTTGTTTAATTTTTATTTGGCATTTTGCGCGGGAGGTAACGGAATATTAGTCACTTTTGTGTTATTTTTGCGTCCATTTTCTAGTTTTCAGATTTTTTCTTCTTTTTATGATCCTCCTCCACTCCTGGCATGTTAACGCATGTTAAAGTTAATCTTTTCTAAAATTAGAAGAATCCTTAAAGCCGAAGTTCGATTCTAGTCTACAGCCTATTTGGTATAACATGGAATTAAGAATACATTGAAGAGATGATTATCATCCATATAGTCAGTCAATAATTAGTTGGAGGCTCAAACTGTTAGAAATAGCAGTAAATTTCATTCATATCAAACTCTGGTGTCTTGGATAGGAAAGAATTAAAATGGGATAATATAATCTAAGTCTGTCTCAAGAAAAGAGGCTTGTCAGACAGGTGCGCATCCCAGTTTCGTGGCATGAAGCGACTGAGAGCACAAGAACGCCCCATAGACAGGAGGCCAGTCCTTCGCAGGGTTAAACCTCCAGCAATTGCTAGGTTCGATTTCAGCTTAATACAGTGGAGCAACGTGAACTGAAGTGTTTTGCTCAAGAACACAACTTACAACCCAGAAAGTCGGGGTCTTAGGACTGAGCTCTTCCGTTACACACACACACACACACACACACACACACACATACACACACACGCACACACACATATATATATATACTTACATCGATTTGTTTGTTGTTTCCCGTTTTTTCGCTGTTTTTCTCTTTTCTCTTTTCTTCCCTTTTCCTTTTTGTTATCCTATATTTTCTTCCTCTCCTCACCGTTTTTTCCCCAATAACTTACCTTAGTTATTGAACGAACTGGGGCGAGATTGTTTGTCTTTAATGCGTAGAAATATCCAAGAACCCCAGCAGACAACTGATGAAGAAAAACTTTCTCTCGTTCTTGCTTTCTTCTTTATATATATATATATTTATCATTTATTTTGTTTTGACCTGCTTAACTTGATTTGGTTTTTGGCTTGGGTGGTTAATGCTTTCTTGACCACCTTTTCAGTTTTGTATGGCTTCTTAACACATTGTTTAGCTCTGGTTTTTAACTATTGAGCACTTTGCCAATATCATTTCTGATTTTTGCGTTTCGCTTCGCTTTTCCTGCCCGCTGAAAATGCGATTCTCGCTGAATCTTTATTTGTATTTTTATTTATATATAAATGGAAAGTATGACAGGAAGGTATACGATGCTTACGATAGCTAATACGCTTGAAACTAGTACATCGTTCTTGTGTCAGTGTTTAACAAAAAGGCGACGATGGTTGCCTGAAAACTGTACGACGTAATTCGGGCTGTTTGTTTACAAACAAACCGAACATTATAATAAATGTTCGGTAAACCCATACGTACATATATATATATATATGTGTGCATGTATGTATATATATACATACTATTGTACGTCTGTATACATATATGTATGTGCGTATACATACATACTTACACTTATATATATATATATATATAAATGTTCTTTCTGGCATATTAATTCACATTACCTGATTTTCTAGAAGGAACAAGAGTTCGCTGAGTGCGATTTGCTTTCTTGAATCATGATACTGAAACACACAGGGACACATACATACAATCTAATAAGAACGAAGCAGATATATAAAAGGAGGTTTAACCAGTCTCTCTCTCTCTCTCTCTCTATATATATATATATATAGTGGGGTGCGAATGAGTAAGTCAGAGAGAGAGAGAGAGAGAGAGAGAGAGAGAGAGAGAGAGAGAGAGAGAGAGAGAGAGAGAGAGAGAGAGAGAGAGAGAGAGAGAGAGAGAGAGAGAGAGAGAAATAAAATCTATCAGAGATGGATAGAGGAGGGGGATGATATATATATATATATATATATATATATATATATATATATATATATATATATATACACACACACACAAAGCGAGAGAGGGCGAAATGGATAGGAATAAATAAAGAAAGAAAGAAAGAAGAAAGATAGAAGACTGCGAAGGACTATCAGCTGCAAACATTAAGATGTCAAGACATGGATACAATAAATAAGAATGAGAAACAGGAAACAGGAACCTATGAAATCTGTGCTAGAATGTTTTGGATATTTAAGGGTCATAAAATAAGAAGTCCCTCAAGATCTCAAATGTTGGGCTTTGACTTGTCCCCTCTTTGTTTGTGCGTTTTCTATATTTTTTTTTATTTTAAATTTTCTGTCTTTTTCCGAAAGAATTTTATTCAGAGAATATATTTATATATTTTTGTTGATTTTGGTTGTCATTATTGTTGTTCTTTTTCTTTCTTTTGTTTACTTAAGTGTTGGAAATACGTTGACCACACATACCGACAAAATATGTTACTGTAACTGTGATCAACATAATACACACACTAACACACACATATAAACATACACACACTAACCACTAACACACACACATATAAACATACACACACATATATATGTATATATACAAACATACGCATACACACACACATATATATACATATATATATATATGTTTGTGTGTGTGTGTGCGTGTGTGTATGCGTACGTATATATATATACATGTATATATATATATATATATATATAGAGAGAGAGAGATAGATAGATAGATAGATAGATGCGTACGTATATATGTGTGTGTGTGTGCGTGTGTATGTATATATGTGTGTGTTTGTGTGTCTATAGGCATATATAATTATATTTGTATATGTAAATGAATATATATATATATATATATATATATATATATATATATATATAATATATATATATATATATATATATATATATATATACGCACAAACTGACACATACACACAAATATATATGTGTTTATGTGTGTGTGTGTCTATGTGTCAGTTAGTGTGTATATATATATTTCATATATACAAATATAATTATATAAATATATACAGACATATATATATAGAGAGAGGAAGAGAGTGAGAGAGAGAGAGGGGTACGAAAGAGAGAGTGGGTGTGTGAGAGAGTGGTAGATACATTTATACAGGGATAAGATGTTGCTATTTCAGAAAATAAAATCCTTATTTAAATAATTGTTTTCTACTTTTGGCACAAGGCCAGCAATTAACATCGTTAACATCGGCGGGATTTGAACTAAGACTATTAAGGGACGTAATTATGCTGGAAAGCTGGCGTCGGACGCTCTACCGATACTGCCAATCCACTATAATGTACACTTTAAATATTATTAGAATTTTTGCCTGAAACACAACAATAACACTTTTTTTCAGGCAGATATGTTTGTGTAGATTAGTATTTCCGATTCACAATCACGTGATTAGGACTGTTCGATCTCACAAGATGAAAACCTGTGATCGTTTCATCTACCATCACCATAGCTCAGTGATATTCTCATGGTAACAATTGGGTTCTGATTGATTGTGTGCAAATCTGACATTTCGTTTAACACAACCGTTTATATCATGGATATATACGGCGTAATTTACACAGAATTTGTTGGAATTCCACTGAGGTCATCTCTGCCTTTTAACTTTTCTGAGACAATAAATAAAGGACGAATATGGGAACAGTAAATTGGTGATGGATTATTAAATATTTGACCGAGATGCTTTGCGGTATCTGGTCCATCCATGATCGTTCTAAGTTGGATTACCATCTTCTGTTACAGGAAAAGCGACAACGCTTCTTCCTTGAGCTGCTAAAACGAGTGAGGAATGCACAGTAATGCTAAGTCCAAAGGAAATATTATTTACTTGGTTTAATCGGGTGATCAACCCCAGTCCCTCACATAAACTGTTCTATCTATTAAGCCTTTGTTTCCAGTGTAATCATATCAAGATATCTTTTCTAACAGTATTGCAGACCATAAGAAACTATAATATCAGTTGTCGTTTCTCTCCCAATATACAATAAAACAATGCAATGGAAGTATCGGCTAAGAATATCAAACTCTATGGTAATTGTATCGTTACTTAATACAGCTAATGTTGGTGTTTAC
>CAXHJY010000998.1:147500-150000 GCA_964016885.1 Eledone cirrhosa
GTTTGTAGGGAGGTAGAGAGGACAGGGAATATGTTAAAATAGTTGGAGGGCGATAATAAAATGGCAGTCGGAATGAAATAAAAATGTTTCAGCCATTGATGTGTTTCTTTTTAGATCTCTGAACGTTGAGTATATTATGGTTGGATGTGATAAACATATACACAGCACTCAATCATACACAGTAATAGAATCAGAAAGAACTACGTTTACATATTGACATATACATATACATACGGACACACACACACACACTCACAGAGAGAGAGAGAGAGAGAGAGAGGGGGAGGGGGGGAGAGAGGGAGAGAGAGAGAGAGGGAGAGAGAGAGAGAGAGAGTGGGAGAGAGAGAGAGAAAACCGAAACAAATTTATTAGATAACTTAACAGAGGCAACGTAAAGTACAAATAATAATGGTTTCTCATTTAAGCACAAGGCCAAACATTTTGGGTGAAGGGAAAGTCAATTAAATCGACGCCAGTACATTAGTGGTACTTTATTTTATCGAACTCGTATGGATGAAAGACAAAGCTAAACTCGGCTTCATTTGAACTCCGATCGTAAACTAATATGGATCTCTGATGGTTTTTAGAGCCGTCACCAGCGTGGTGGGTATAAGTGGAGCGTCGGAGGGTGGTGGATTTAGAACATCAGGGGTGAGGTATTTTGATTGAGAGAACGTGCTTCAGTATGTTTTATGTATACTCTATTTTCTAAATGCTGCACTGTCATCTAGTGCCCATATCAATGTCGACGGTTTCCGATAGATTTAGCTGTGATGGAGAAACTAAATTCTCGTAAGACGTAAAGAATATTTCGAGAGCCATCTTCAGTTGATTCTAAAACAGTTGACTACAACCAAATGGTACTCTATTCACCTACATCCGGTGCTACTAAAATCCCTGGTCTTTCATCTTTGTCTGGCCACTTGTCATATGTAATGGATTGATTTTCTTGACCCCACCCACTATTAGAAACCCCCCTCCCTTTTCTCTCTCCTACTTACATTCTCTATTTCTCACAGAGCCTCTTACATTTTAATACACATTCTGTCTTTAACTCCGGCGCTGTGTCTTACATTTTGCTCATAGATGTGTCCAGATGTTTGTAGAGAGGAATAAGGGGACAGAGAGAGGAGTAGAGATAGAGAGAGAAGAGAGAGAGGGGGGGGGGAGAAAGAGATAGATAGATAGAGAGAGAGAGGTGGGGATGACAGTGAGTGCTATGATTTTGGTGAGCTGGAGTCGGTTTGTAGAAAAATAGACACGGTTCACATGTAATCAAAGAAATATAGTCAAATTCTCAGATTTATTTTTCTAACAAAACCAGATTGTGTTTCAAATTTCTGCTTCAAATAACTTCTCATGTTTCAGTGAAATGTAAAATTTGCTAATAATCCTATTCTGCCTACCAAATAATCAATAATGCTACTAACAGGGCCAGTACGAGAAATTATAACAGACGTGAGGCACTCATTTCGAACTAGGGGCCTAAGATATTATATATCAAAAGTCGACTATTGTTATAGTCTGTCACATTGGGAGAACTACATTTCTAATTTCAATTTTTCCCAACGCTTCTTAGATCAGACAAACAAAGAGGAAAAGAAAGTACATTAAGGGGGTGTTATTAGCAATACAGTTTACACTACTGGTTTATATATATTTATATATATATATATATAGTAAAATAATTGTTTCTGCTTTTGGCACAAGGCCAGCAATTAACCAGTGTATTACTGGTACTTTATTTTATCGACCCCATAAGGATGAAATGCAAAGTTAACCTCGGCGGGATTTGAACTCAGAATGGCAAGGGCCGTAACTCTATGCTTCAAAGCATCATGGTCGGCTGTACAATAGGGTTTATTTACAGTATTAACATTAAACAATACCTTATTATATATATATATATGTGTGTGTGTGTGTGTGTGTGTGTGTGTGTGTGTGTGTGTGTGTGTGTGTGTGTGTGTGTGTGTGTGTGTATGCATGTATTCTAATATTAAATTTGAATCCATGTTACACACATAGACATATACGCAGATATTTGCACACACACATACACACGAATGATATTTATTAGGCCGCAACTAAGCTTTCCTCCTACTTCCTCGTGTCCCTTCCTTCGCCCCGCCTCCTCCTACAGATTTTATATTCCTCTTAACTATTTAACTATTTATTTCTGTATTTCTCTGTTTATTTCAATGTCGTTGTCATTCTCTGACGTGTGGACTTCATTCACATTGCATGTGTGGAATCATGAAATTGTATTGATTCCGGGGTGGGAGTTTAGCGTTGTTGTGGAGCTGGTGTAATGTCGGGGTGGATGAAAGGGGTCATGTCGGTGCAAATGTCAAGTAACAAGGATGTTTAAATAACCAACGAATTTCCGACTAAATTCACTCGGTTTTCTGAATAAATAAATTATAGTTTCTGATTTAGGGACAAGGCAAGAATTTTAGGGAGGAGTAAATCAATTAAATTTACCCCAGTGCGTTACTGGTAC
>CAXHJY010000998.1:157500-162500 GCA_964016885.1 Eledone cirrhosa
CAAAGCAATCATGTAGTGGGAGTCAATATGGATGTAATAGATTCAATCGATCGCCAGTAACTGATCGATACCTACTTAACGGAGCCCAAAATTATAAAAAAATATTGATTTTTCAACAAAGAGACAAACTAGGCACTTATGATTTCGAGTGGGGTGTAGTAAATTTAGCGGACCCTGTATGAGATATAAACTTAATATCTAAATGAAGTTGACTGCATAAGGATTTATTAGGGGCGAAGGAAAAGTCGATTAAATCTTTCCCAGTGTATTACGGGTGCTTTGTTTATCGACCTCGTAAGTTAGATTGGAGCATCGAAGCAGCTTAAAAGTCTGGGTTTATATTATATAAAGATATGATTACCCACACGTAGTCGTTTTTCTTACTGATTAACCTATGTATGGACTCTGAGTAATGGGTTTGTATTTCTAACGTACAAACCCTATTATTTCATTGATTGAATAAGAGACAACTAGCTTCGTGAACCAATATATATATATATATATATATATATATATATATGTATATATATAACCGTAAGTGTGTGTATTTACTTAAGTAGATACAAATGTATTATTGTGTCTTGTGTAGGAGAAGATCTTTAGAATTCAGAGGGTGGTGGTATCTGTGTATATATTTGTGTTTGTGTATAAATGATTGTGTATATATTTGTGTTGTGTATAAATGACTGTATATATATATAGAGGCACAGAGATGGTTTCATTAAGATTCAAATACCACGACCACCAGCTGAATCATGCAAATATTCAACCCATACACTTACATATATTAAATACACTTATACAAACACATATATACATACTCTGACGCTCATTCACACGCACACACAAACGCATATACAGACACACAGACATTGCAAAATACACTGACACTCACACATATACGCATATACACACACGCACTTATACAACCTCACACGCAGGCATGTAAACATATGCACACATTTTGACCTATGTTGAAAGAAAAAAAAATACCGAAAGAACGTAAGAAAACACTAAATGAAAAAGGAAAATATCTAAAAGTAAAAAACCCGAAAGCTAATAGGCCCCAAATGGCCGATGATGGGCCCCAAATTTATAACAAGATTTGCAGCTTGAGTCGGGGCGTTTAAATATGTCAACGGATATAAAACAACAGCTTCTCTCACTCCTTCACAAGAGAGTGAAAAATACAAGGGGTAGAACACACGTTAATCTTATTTGTTGAAAGATCAAGACATTTGTTAAACATTCTGTATAAATAATTTGGATACTGGAACGGAGAAGATACTTTACAGATATACATACATACACACACGTAGTCAGACTCAGCCAAAAACACACATACATACACACATACATATACAATTACACTCATATATATGCGTGTGCATATATGCGTCTCCTCACACATACATACAGACACACATACACACATGCACATCTCTCTTTCTCTCTCTCTCTCTCTCTCTCTCTCTCTCTCTCTCTCTCTCTCTATATATATATATATATATATATATATATATATATATATATATATATATATATATATATTTACACGGCAATGATGAACATTCACGCAAACACACCGAGAACAAACATAAATAAATTTAAGCAGCCACACACAAAATGCATATATTTACAATCCTAGAATTACATACTCAGTTACGAATAGCATAACCTAAACTCTGTCCCCCAAATTAACCAAAATAAAAAGGCCTTTTTTAAAAGACACCTTCGAAAATCATCCTGCAGCAGTAACTTCAAAAGTGACATTAATCAGACAAGTTCCACGATTTGTTGTAGGCTTGTAAAGGATAAGAGCAGACACACCTCTTACAAGACAAACCAATAAATAACATCGATATACGTTACCCACAGATATGCGTATAATACGCATTCACGTATATATATATATATATATATATTATATATATGTAACTCCGCGTTACATTCCCTGGCTATATATATATATATATATATATATATAAATATATAATCTATAATAAACAATACAATATAATTACCTCATTACCAGAGGTTTCCCGAATAAGACGAATACGAAAAACGTCCTCATTCGTTCGTCGGATAAGGCAATTCCTTATCCGACGAACGAATGAGGACGTTTTTCGTATTCGTCTTATTCGGGAAACCTCTGGTAATGAGGTAATTATATTGTATTGTTTATTATACATTAAATTTAGCTCTGGCACTTACATAGAGCACTCTTCACTCCTATGACTTTTTCAATTTTCAACGGAAACTTCAATACTTGGTAGAATATAGGCATTTTTATTTTATATAAAAATAACTTGTACACATCTAGAAGTTTCATTCGCAGGAAACCAACAGGAAAGTTTATATATATATATATCGCTAGGACACCGATAATTACACACACACACATACACACACACACACACACACATATATATATATATATATATATATATATATATATATATATATATATATATATATATATGTGTGTGTATATATATATATATATATATATATATATATATATATATATTATGTATATTAGTGTGTATAGTGTGATGATATTTGTTACTGAAGGTTGTGTTATTTGGGTGTGGTATATTATCATTGTACCTTTTGAAACCATGAGTAATCTTGATATCACAACATATTGTCTTTATCAGTTAACACGTTTTCTTAACTTAAATTGTTTGCTTTATTTCATTATTTATTTTTTTGACACTGTTTAAATTGTTTCAGTTAAATACTTTTGGAACCAAAAGAAATGTAAGATAAAACCAAGGAAAACAAAACCTAAATATAAAGATTAAAAGAATCTAACTCAGTGTGGACTGTGGCAAATATATTTGTATAATGTTCTCATTTGTAAATATATTTTAACTAGATCTATCGGATGAACTAAATAGCGTACATATATACATCCTTACATGCATATATATATATATATATATATATGCAGTTCTGTTTACATGCCAACACAAGAGCAATGATGAAGGGTTCATTCTACTGACATGGCTTTAAAAATGAGGCTCGTATACAGGAAACTGCCTGGCCAGTCTGCTGATATGCAAATCTGGCTGATCAGTGGATCTGCTAATATGCAGATCTGACTGATCAGCCGGTCTGCTAATATGCAAATCAGGCCCATCAGTCACTGTATATTTTAGAAAATAGCATATAGTTTCACTAGCTCTGACAGTTGGCAGGTGAACAGTGAGCTGTACTGACGAAGGGTGATATCCAGAAGCATTAGTGTCTGCAGTTCTGTTTACATGCCAATACAAGAGCAAGAATGAAGGGTTCATTCTACTGACATGGCTTTAAAAATGAGGCTTGTTTGCATAATTGCAAACGAATCGAATGTTATTGTTAATATTCGAAAAACTCAGATAACATTTATATATATATATATATATATGTATGTATATATATATATATAGTAATAATAATAAATGTGAAGACTAAAATCCAAAGAAGGCTCGATAAGGATAAATATATATCAAATATATAAGAACCCTAGAGCAATAATTATTAAAATATTTATTAAAATAACGGATTAAAGTTTATGCAAGGAATCACTGCTTTCACCCTTAACGGGATTTATATTAATATATATATATATATATATATATATATATATATATATATATATATATATATATATATATCTCTCCGAGCGAAAAGAACCCTCTGACGAAAGTCTTTCTTTTCAATGGATTTCCGCACGGATTATCCATTTATTTTGAGACTTGAAACCGTACGGTAAGGGTAATTACAGCAGGTACAGTGAACTTTTTAAAATTTATTTTAAAACCTTTTCTTATTTGCTAAACCTTGATTATATATATATATATACCCTCCTTTATTTAATCTTTTTTCTACACTATTCAATTATATATTTTTGCTATTTTCTATCGATAATATTTTTTGTTTACTATTTTCCTTTTGGGTCATCGCTGATGAAGGACAAATGCACGAAACGTTGACTACTTCACTCTTTCCCCAAGCGTGAAACTAATAAACCTAATGTTATTGCATCTTCTTCGCTCGTTCGATTCGTTTTTATTAATTTGTAAAATATATTAGTATTTTCTTTTAATTTTCAACAATATCCTTATACTATCTAAGACTGGGAAGAGCCGAATCTGGGAAGAGTGGCTATTAAAGGCAGATGTGAGGATAGAACCTGTGGTCGTGTACTCTACGTTGCATACTTTATAATTAAACAAATGGAGCTGTAATGAGATTGGTGAATAATTGATAATGGTAAGGTTATTACAGTTTGTATGAGTATGTATGTCTATGTATGTGTGTGTGTGTATATATATATATATATATATGTGTGTGTGTGTGTGTGTGTGTGTGTATGTGTGTGTATATATATATATATATATATATATATATATATATGTGTGTGTGTGTATGTGTGTGTGTGTGTGTATGTTTGAACTGAATGAATGTGTGAATGTGTGTGCATGTGATGAAATGAAAGAATGAGCAAGAATATATTGCATTTAGAAAAAGCCTTTTATTTTATCCAAAAGCACCTACTGGCACGCACATAAGCTTGCATATATATATATATATGCTATCATATATGTACGTATATATTGTCTATGTATACATGTATGGAGGTATGTATATGTGTGTATGGTGTGTATATGTAGTCATTTTCTTTAAGAATCTATACATAATTATCTGCACCCTATATTCAAACGCACGCACGTAGTCATGCATTGAGAAAATGGTTGTAACACACACACACCAGTAATATTATATATATATATATATGTATGTATATACATCTATATAATATATATACATATATATATATATATATACATATATATATGTGTCTATATATATATGTAATATATATACATATATAACATATATATTGTATATATAATATACATACATACATACATATATATATATATATATATATATATATATATATATATATATATATATATATATATATATACACACATACATACGTG
>CAXHJY010000998.1:170000-175167 GCA_964016885.1 Eledone cirrhosa
TCCTTGAATTAGCCGTCGAAACGGCTTGAGCTCAGCCGTCGGGGGTCTTACTTATATATATATATGTATATGTATATGCATATATATATATATATATATATATAGTTCGAGCAAGTTTAGACTTTTAATGAAGTAATAGTTACCTCTAAGATACCTGCAATATAACAGGGTCATTGATGAGAAATATCCCCACCCGACGGGAGATACTTTTTTACATAATGTTTCACATTAAATTGAATAATAAAGTTTTATTGGAAACTCTTGTAAACGTGATGGTTGAGGGGTTCAAATAATAGATTTGCAATCACGTATTTGCGGGTTCATTCCTTTAAATGGCACCTTAGATTAGATAAGTGTCTACTATCAGAGATCTGAGTCGACTGAAGCCATGTGAGTAGAATCACGCTGGAGAATGAAACTGCGGTAGGCCATTACCTGGGTGTTTTACCTCGCAGCTTTGAGATCGGAATTGTGTCAAACGTGATAATATTCCTCCAGGTACACCTTTAAATATACATCAGAGGAAGTGATTAGACGGATGTGGAAATTCACTGGTCTTGTATCACAATATATGACTACTTCTACCTTATATATGGATTGTTTTACTGTCTGGGTAGTATATATATATCCGAACTAAGTCAGCAGTATTGTCGAAACGGCTAGAGCTCAGCCGTTGGGGTCCGGACATTTTTCCCATATATATAATATATATTTATATATATATATATATATTATAGTTCGAGCCATTTCGACAATAATGGTGGCTTAGTTCAGATCTAGCTGTCGAAACGGCCGGAGCTCAGCCGTGGGGCCCTGACTCTTTTCCTATTTCGCACTATACTACTCTAAGTATTGAGTGCTCTGGAGCGTTATGGTCCACGTGGTATCATACTAAACCGTCCTTGTTATATATATATATACAAATAGTAACACAAAGTAACACAATGAAATTAAATAAAAAACGGTTAATTCATAGTACAACTCATTATTTTACGATCGTTTCTGGGGTGTAGTTCCCCGTATGTCCATTCTATTATTGATCTATGTAAAATATATTACAAAATATCATAGTAAGAAAATATACATACGTCTTCAGAAATAATGAAGACGGCGGGTAGTGAAGACGTATGTATATTTTCTTATTATGATATTTTGTAATATATTTTGTAATATATTTTGTAATATATTTTACATATATTTTACTACCCCCCAGAAACGATCGTAAAATAATGAGTTTTACTATGAATTAACTGTTTTTTGTTTAATTTCATTGTTTTACTATTTGTATGTTTGACTCTGTATCCAATGAATTATATCGTTGAAAATTTTGTATTTTAAACATTGCTTCACGACATCTACATACGGATTTCATTGAGTTTTCATACGGTTTAGACCCTACCATTGAGTGGTAGATTTATCTGTATATATATATATATATATAAAGGAGATCAATAGAATTGTTTGAATCTCAATTTTATATATATATATATCAACTAGAAATTGATTGACATATAATTAAACATATGAAACAATCACAGGGGATAATTTGTAAAAGTGTGTAAGCACACATAGCTAGGTAGGTAACTAAATAAAGTTTAACACGAACTTCAAAAATAGATACCTTATAATTTGATTAATCTTCCTCGTATATATTGCATTAAAGAAATATATTTATATATATATATAATATATATATAATATATATATCATATATATATATAATATATATATAATATATATATCATATATATATATAATATATATATAATGTTTAAATAAATAGAATGAAATAAAAATGTCATATATTAGCGAATTCGAATAATGGTTCCTACACACAGACAGAAGCCCCCCCCCCCCCCCAACATAATGTAATGGGTCGGTGTGTTTCTGTATGCATATATATATAGATATAGAAGGAATAGTGTCCGAAATGTTAAGACATTTTTCTTACTATAGCAAGCGTTAAAGTAATTTCTTAATTGTACTCTCTTTTTTGCTTTGTTCTTTCTATTTATTTTGTATATATATATACATGTATATATATATATATATATATATATATATATATATATATGTTTATATATATGTGTGTGTGTGTGTGTGTGTGTGTGTGTGTGTGTGTGTGTGTGTGTGTGTTAGTGTGTTTGTGTGTGTGTGTGTGTGTGTGTGTGTGTGTGTGCGTGCGTGTGTGTAATTATTTTCATTCTTGAAAATTTTCAAAACTCCGCTTTTTACTCTTAAATATTCTTTCTTTGTCTCTCTCCCGCCTCTCTCTCTCTCTCTCTCTCTCTCTCGCTCTCTCTCTCTCTCTCTCTCTCTCTCTCTCTCTCTCTCTCTCAACATCTCTCTATCCCTCTAACTGTATATATATATATATATATATATATATATATATATATATATATATATATATATATATATATATATATGTATATATTACTCTCATTTACTCACTCTATCTATCCATCTAAAATATTCATCGTTCGCTCCCCCCCCATTCCATGTTTCTCTCTAATTCTCTTTAATTCTCTTTTTTTTCTCTCTCTCTCTCTCTCTTTTTCTCTATCTATCTATCTCTCTCTCTCTCTCTCTCTCTATATATATATATATATATATATATATATATATATATCTACCTAGCTCTCTCCTTCTCTCTATCTCCCACTACCCTCTCTACAATGTTATCTCATTGTTAGGAAATGGCAAGCAGATGTGAACCAACTGATTAATTTGTGGAAACAGCATAAAACATGTGTCTTGGAGATGTTTCCTCTCAACGTTGATGGACGTCTCTCACCAATTCTACATATTTAAAGGAACACCACCTAACATGGGACACCCTATAGCTGGTTGACAAAGTCGCTAGAAATAGCAGATGCATCTCACTCAAATCACACAAAAGCCGTCTTAAAAAAAAAAAGAATAAGCAAACGAAAGACATCGTACGTGGCATATCGACCAGTTAAACATAGTAGCTAAATCTACCTCATACCATATTAAAGCTGTCACAAAGCAAAAGGGCAAGCCGAGGTAAGGGCGTCTTCGTAGTTAGTCGATCTGTTACGCTTAATAACTAATATCCTACATTATCATCGACTTTGTGAAGGCGTATGGCTTAGTGGGTAGAGAGTTCGATTCACAATCATGAAATCGTGAATTCGATTCCCAGAGCGGGCAATCTATCTTGTGCTTGATCATAGCACTTTATTTCTCATTGCTTCCTTGATTTGATCTGACAAGTCCCACCCACTCAATAAGCAAATGAGGTCTGATATCTTGTCGATTCAGATCAAATCATACACTACCATCGTAATAAGAACGAGTATTAGGCAATGAAGGAATTACTACGTAGTTCGACCTTTAAGAGATAGCAGCCAAATCCTTCCTTAATTCACAAACTAATATTAAAAAAATAGGAAAATATAATCCAGCTAGGGAGCTTCTGTTTGGTTACTCTGCGTTAGAAATGGTAGGCCCATGTTCCATTCTCCCTCAAATAACACGGTTTGCCGACCTTGTAAAGAGAGAAACATAAACATTTCAAAGATACCAGGGCTACAATGTTGCTGGTTCTCGAGGAAAATTAATTTTATACTAACAAATTCTTTATTATCCGCAGCACGTATTTAAAAAAAATATATATTCTAGATTTATCCATCGTGGTAAACAACTCTAACAATTCCACACTGTTTTCGCAATCTACAACAAATTATTAGATGCCGAAGTAGAATCTCATCAAAGTATCTAAATTTCTCTTGTCTCAATAATTCAAGTATCTCGGTGCCTACTTTGATATTAATGTTCCGTGTAGCAGCGTCCCTGGGTATTTCGACTATTCATTAATTCAATTCAAACATATGGTGTATGTAATTCATACATATCACACAATGTAAATCTTCCTTTTATCAAGCTGTACCGAGAAAGACAACCCCACGTAAACACTTATGTCCACACACACACACACACACACACACACACACACACACACACACACACACACACACACACACACACACACACACACACACACACACACACACAGAGGCGATCACACACACACTCACACGAGCACACAAACATGTTTAGATATGTATATATATATATATATATATATATATATATATATATATATATATATATATATATATACATGCACTCAAACATTTATATACACACGTTTACATATCTATTTATCTATGTAAGAGTGTGTACATATGTATATATGTATATACGTGCATGTACACATGTATATATATATATATATATATATATATATATATATATATACATGGAGGGCTATTTAATACTATTGAAGTCTTCTCGATGGTCCTCCTCCCCCACTACTGTGATGTGAGAACAACCACGGTACTGACACAATACATATTTCAAACGTCCAAATATACAACAACACCAACAACAAACACTGCATTGAAGTAACTCAAAACCAACTCTACTACTACAACTAATACTTCTACTACTACTGCTGCTACTATTACAACAACAAACTACTACTACTACTACTACTACTACTACTACTACTACTACTACTACTACTACTACTACTACTACTACATTAAGATAAACATCGCCACATGCCTCCTCTCTTCTTACAACGAACTCTCTATTTCTACAACTCAAGCGCCATCTTGATTTTCCTCTCTGCACCTTTCTCATCGTTTCTTTTCTCCCTTTCTCTCATAAAGACTATTCCCACCCACTTGCATTACCTCTCTCTCTCTCTCTCTCTCTCTCTCTCTCTCTCTCTCTCTCTTTTTTTTATATATTCCCCTCTCATCTTATCTCTTACATTATCTGTTTTTCCATCGCTCCCTCGCACTCTATCTCCTGTGACAGTACCTTCCGTCTTACTTCTCGAAACTCCTGTTGTTCAGATGAGGAGTAGTGAGAGAAGAGACTAACAGGATAGTAGTATAGTCGTTATAGTATGGTTGTTATAGTATGGTTGTTATAGTATGGTTGTTAAACCTAATATAGTTGTTGATGTGGTGTGTAGTGAGTGGTAGGGTTACTGTTGTAGTGTTGGTGTTGTAGGGTTGGTGTGTGGTGAGTGGTAAGGGTATATGTTACTGTTGTAGTGTTGGTGTTGTTGAGGTAGTGTGTAGTGAGTGGTAGGGGTAAATGTTGTTAGTGTTGTAGTGTTGTTGAT
>CAXHJY010000999.1:20000-27500 GCA_964016885.1 Eledone cirrhosa
ACATACATACATACATATATATATATATATATATATATATATATATATATATATATATATATATATATATATATATATATATATAGCATTAATCTAATATATCCCTTCCATATACTGTACCGATTGTGTTGTTATTACTGTTTACCTTTTACACACACACACACACACACACACACACACACATATATATATATATACATATATATATATATATATATATATATATATATATATATATATGTATATATATATATATATATATATATATTAGGTATAGGTGTCTACCTGTTATTATTCATTCTTTATATATATATATATATATATATATATATATATATATATATATATATATAGAGAGAGTGAGAGAGAGAGAGCTAAAAATGTAACCACAAATAAAAACGTCAAACAACAACAACAACAAGCTCAATATGAAAATGAGGAATTATGGTTTAGGAAGAAGAAGAAAATAATTGTTTGGTGACATATTCTATGTCATCTCAGTAAATTGGTGAAAGTTAAATGACATCATTGATTGCTGTTAACGTTCGGTTTTTCTTTTTGAAAGGGAATTTGTGAAAATGATAAAAAATATTCAAATAATAATAAAGGCAATAGAGAAACTCTCCAAATATAAAGATCTAGAGATAGAAATAACTCGAACGTAGAAAACGAAAACAGAAACAATACCTATAATAATGGGTGCTCTGGGAATGATAAAAACACAGACAAATACATAGCCAAACCACAGGACTTACAAATATATACAGCATACAAAAGATAGCACTACTAGGTACTGTATATATATTATGTAGAGTACCACAGGACTTACAAATATATACAATATACAAACGATAGCACTAGTAGGTACTGTATATATATTATATAGAGTACCACAAGACTTACAAATATATACATCATACAAAAGATAGCACTACTAGGTACTGTATATATATTATATAGAGTACCACAGAACTTACAAATATATACAATATACAAACGATAGCACTAGTAGGTACTGTATATATATTATATAGAGTACCACAGGACAACATACAAACGATAGCACTAGAAGGTACTGTATATACATTATATAGAGTACCATAGGACTTACAAATATATACAACATACAAAAGATACCACTACTAGGTACTGTATATATATTATATAGAGTACCACAGGACTTATAAATATATACAACATACAAAAGATAGCACTACTAGGTACTGTATATATATTATATAGAGTACCACAGGACTTACAAATATATACAACATACAAAAGATAGCACTACTAGGTACTGTATATATATTATATAGAGTACCACAGGACTTACAAATATATACAGCATACAAAAGATAGCACTACTAGGTACTGTATATATATTATATAGAGTACCATAGGACTTACAAATATATACAACATACAAACGATAGCGCTAGTAGGTACTGTATATATATTATATAGAGTACCACAGGACAACATACAAACGATAGCACTAGAAGGTACTGTATATACATTATATAGAGTACCATAGGACTTACAAATATATACAACATACAAAAGATACCACTACTAGATACTGTATATACATTATATAGAGTACCATAGGACTTACAAATATATACAACATACAAAAGATAGCACTACTAGGTACTGTATATATATTATATAGAGTACCACAGGACTTATAAATATATACAACATACAAAAGATAGCACTACTAGGTACTGTATATATATTATATAGAGTACCACAGGACTTACAAATATATACAACATACAAACGATAGCACTACTAGGTACTGTATATACATTATATAGAGTACCATAGGACTTACAAATATATACAACATACAAAAGATAGCACTACTAGGTACTGTATATATATTATATAGAGTACCACAGGACTTACAAATATATACAGCATACAAAAGATAGCACTACTAGGTACTGTATATACATTATATAGAGTACCATAGGACTTACAAATATATACAACATACAAAAGATAGCACTACTAGGTACTGTATATATATTATATAGAGTACCACAGGACTTACAAATATATACAGCATACAAAAGATAGCACTACTAGGTACTGTATATATATTATATAGAGTACCACAGGACTTACAAATATATACAACATACAAACGATAGCACTACTAGGTACTGTATATACATTATATAGAGTACCATAGGACTTACAAATATATACAACATACAAACGATAGCACTAGTAGGTACTGTATATACATTATATAGAGTACCATAGGACTTACAAATATATACATCATACAAACGATAGCACTAGATGGTACTGAATATATACATTATATAGAGTACCACAAGACTTACAAATATATACAGCATACAAAAGATAGCACTACTAGGTACTGTATATATATTATATAGAGTACCACAGGACTTACAAATATATACAACATACAAACGATAGCACTAGTAGGTACTGTATATACATTAAATAGAGTACCATAAGACTTACAAATATATACAACATACAAACGATAGCACTAGTAGGTACTGTATATACATTAAATAGAGTACCATAAGACTTACAAATATATACAACATACAAACGATAGCACTACTAGGTACTGTATATATATTATATAGAGTACCACAGGACTTACAAATATATACAGCATACAAACGATAGCACTACTAGGTACTGTATATACATTATATAGAGTACCACAGGACTTACAAATATATACAGCATACAAACGATAGCACTAGTAGGTACTGTATATACATTATATAGAGTACCATAGGACTTACAAATATATACATCATACAAACGATAGCACTAGTAGGTACTGTATATACATTATATAGAGTACCATAGGACTTACAAATATATACATCATACAAACGATAGCACTAGTAGGTACTGTATATACATTAAATAGAGTACCATAGGACTTACAAATATATACATCATACAAACGATAGCACTACTAGGTACTGTATATATATTATATAGAGTACCACAAGACTTACAAATATATACAGCATACAAACGATAGCACTAGATGGTACTGAATATATACATTATATAGAGTACCACAAGACTTACAAATATATACAGCATACAAAAGATAGCACTACTAGGTACTGTATATATATTATATAGAGTACTATAGGACTTACAAATATATACAGCATACAAACGATAGCACTAGTAGGTACTGTATATATATTATATAGAGTACCACAGGACTTACAAATATATACAACATACAAACGATAGCACTACTAGGTACTGTATATATATTATGTAGAGTACCACAGGACTTACAAATATATACAACATACAAAAGATAGCACTACTAGGTACTGTATATATATTATATAGAGTACCACAGGACTTACAAATATATACATCATACAAACGATAGCACTACTAGGTACTGCACAAATATTACAAAAAGTACTATCAATACTATAGAAACAACATCAGCAAAAACTACACTGCACATACCCAAGGCACACAGAGCTGTGCTCAGTAAA
Source organism: Eledone cirrhosa (assembly GCA_964016885.1). Lineage (NCBI taxonomy): Eukaryota > Metazoa > Mollusca > Cephalopoda > Octopoda > Eledonidae > Eledone > Eledone cirrhosa. Next base: position 23,534 of record CAXHJY010000999.1, read on the forward strand.
GCAGTAATGATGTGCAATAAAAGTGATAATGGTGGACCACTTCAAAAGGTATGCTTGCTGGGAACAGCAAGAACCCTCCGATACGTCCTGAATATCTGAGGCTGTAGGTAGCGGCTTGATGTTCATTTCAACAAACTTTCCAGTTAAATAACATCAATGACTGAGACTCAAAGAACGACAACAACAACAACAACAACAACAATAATAATAATAGTTATAATAATGATAATAATGTTAATGGCAATAATGGTAATAACAATATGGTGATGGTGATGGTGGTGATGATGGTGATGATGATGATGGTGATGGTGATGATGATGGTGATGATGGTGATGGTGATGATGATGATGATGGTGATGATGATGATGGTGATGATGATGATGGTGATGATGATGATGGTGGTGATGATGATGATGATGATGATGATGATGGTGATGATAAGCTGACGTTGACCTTTACGGAATATAATATTTGGAGTTGTATACTGTGTAGCAGAAAGGTGTCTTTTATTAAATTATTCTTCTTGGTGTTCGTCTTGTTAGAATATTTCAAAATCTGAAGAACACACACAAACACATACACTATATATATACATATATAAAACATACATGTGTGTATACCTCTCTCTCTCTCTCCCCCCCTCTCTCTCTCTCTCTCTTTCTCTCTTTATATATATATATATATGTGTGTGTGTGTGTGTTGTGTGTGTGTACGTAAAAGGTAAACAGAAATAACAACACAATCGGTACAGCATATAGAAGGGATATGCATGTGTGTAGGGACATGTCTCTTTATGTGTGAGTGTGTGTATATATATATATATATATCTAGGGCGGGTAAAATTCCCGAGATCCATGGACGAGTTCTCTCCAGCGGTCTCTGTCCCTCATTATCGCTGCCATGCCCTGCGTTTCCAACAGACCAGTGTCTATCCTTAGGGCATCAACATACGTTAACATTGGTCTTCCTCTTCCAGTGTGTCCATGTAGGGGCTCCCACAGGAGCACTGAGTGCAATGTCAACTCTGGATGTCGGTGAGCATGTCCAGCTAACCTCAGTCTCCTCTGTGTCACTTTTGAGCTGACATTTTGGAGGGTCCCATACAGCTCTGAGATTTTCATCCCCTGTGTATACTGATTAATGTTCAGAGCCATCCTCACCATTCTCGTGTAGCACCCATCCACCATCTGAGTGAGTTTCTTGGTCAGTGTCCAAGTCTATATATATATATATCTGTGTGTGTGTGTAGGAGCATGTCTCTATATGTGTGAGTGTATATATATATATATATATATATATATATATATATATATATATAAAATAAAGTTAAATAAAAGTCAAATGATTAAAATTTAGCTTCGTTTATTACTGCTATATATATTTCAGTGACAGCCATCTTTGGCTGTGACCTCTTCAGGCAGTTTGAATTAGTATGGTATAGACAAGTACATATGTTGTTTAGGTGTATGATATTGTCAATACTCTGATATGCCCAGTTCCTTGCTGGGTTGTTAATTCACTGGGGAACTGGAGTCATATGACTCCAGTTCCCCAGTGAATTAACAAGGAACTGGGCATATCAGAGTATTGACAATATCATACACCTAAACAACATATGTACTTGTCTATACCATACTAATTCAAACTGCCTGAAGAGGTCACAGCCAAAGATGGCTGTCACTGAAATATATATAGCAGTAATAAACGAAGCTAAATTTTAATCATTTGACTTTTATTTAACTTTATTTTACACTACTCCGGAGTAACCAAACCAACCTGCGCACTTCGTCGAGTGCTCCAGCCTGCATACTGAGGTGTTGGTATACAACCAACATAAACTCAAAATCTATATATATATATATATATATATATATATATATATATATATATTCTATTGACTGATTAATAGCTCTTGTTAATTTTAAAACCATTCTGTTGAAAACTTAATTCGTTTTGTGATATTTTGCAATTTTGCAATAACACGCATACTGAATTCATCCGCCAAAACTAAGGGTTGCCCCCCTTGTCGAGCCCCACGTGGGTTTTGATAACGGTTAGTCCTTGGCTTAGCACTGAACTAAAAGCCTGTTGAGAAAGTGACTTCCTTGTTCGATCATCTCACCAAAAGCTTAACATTATTTGTCTATTTGAAGCATAGAGTTACGTCCCTTTATGATCTGAGTTCAAAATCCCGCCGAGGTTAACTTTGCCTTTCATCCTTACGGGGTCGATAAAATAAAGTACCAGTAATATACTGGGTAATTGCTGGCCTTGTGCCAAAAGTAAAAAACAATTATTTGTCTAAGCAGACAGTACTTCATTTAGGAGTTGCAGAAATCCAAATGCTGGATATTACCAAACTTCCCGGGGTCCGGGTATAATTTTCAATCATATTTTATTTGTTTGACCCGAATTACTTGGTCGTTTCTATGGCTGTGCGGATAATGGTTTAATCATCGTCTCAGTGTGTTTGGCCTTTTAACTTATGTTGTTGCTCTAGTTCACTAGCTTCTATGGAGCGCTTGCCACACATCTCGGAAGTTGTTTTTCGCTAGTTTCCAATAGCCGAAATACGATTCTCGCTAATTTATATATATATATATATATATATATATGAACAACCTTCTACCATGAGGTAATGTAGTGCTACAAATGCTGCAGACATTTATGTAGTTTAATAAGTGGGAATACAGCCATTTCCCAAATGATTCAGTAATTTGCAAACTAAAAATACAACCGTTTTAAACTTGATACAAAATGTAAAATTCTGGCTTCGGCCGATTTCTTTTTGTACATCCTAAACATGAACAGTTAAGGGCCTAAACACTTGCTTGATGGGGTTTTCTTCTCAGACCTTCTGTTGTCCAGCTCTCCTGAGAGTTTCTTCTCAGAAGACCTTCTGCTGTCCAGCTCTCCCGAGAGTTTCTTCTCTGAAGATCTTCTGCTGTCCAGCTCTCCTGAGAGTTTCTTCTCTGAAGACCTTCTGTTGTCCAGCTCTCCTGAGAGTTTCTTCTCAGAAGACCTTCTGCTGTCCAGCTCTCCTGAGAGGCTCTTCTCTGAAGACCTTCTACTGTCCAGCTCTCCTGAGAACTTCTCAAAAGACCTTCTGCTGTCCAGCTCTCCTGAGAATCTCTTCTCTGAAGACCTTCTGTTGTCCAGCTCTCCTGAGAGTTTCTTCTCAGAAGACCTTCTGCTGTCCAGCTCTCATGAGAGTTTCTTCTCAGAAGACCTTCTGTTGTCCAGCTCTCCTGAGAGTTTCTTCTCAGAAGACCTTCTGCTGTCCAGCTCTCATGAGAGTTTCTTCTCAGAAGACCTTCTGTTGTCCAGCTCTCCTGAGAGTTTCTTCTCAGAAGACCTTCTGCTGTCCAGCTCTCATGAGAGTTTCTTCTCAGAAGACCTGCTGTCCAGCTCTCCTGAGAGTTTCTTCTCAGAAGACCTTCTGCTGTCCAGCTCTCATGAGAGTTTCTTCTCAGAAGACCTTCTGCTGTCCAGCTCTCCTGAGAACTTCTCAGAAGATCTTCTGCTGTCCAGCTCTCCTGAGAGTTTCTTCTCTGAAGACCCTCTACTGTCCAGCTCTCCTGAGAGTTTCTTCTCAGAAGACCTTCTGCTGTCCAGCTCTCCTGAGAATCTCTTCTCTGAAGACCTTCTGTTGTCCAGCTCTCCTGAGAGTTTCTTCTCAGAAGACCTTCTGCTGTCCAGCTCTCCTGAGAATCTCTTCTCTGAAGACCTTCTGTTGTCCAGCTCTCCTGAGAGTTTCTTCTCTGAAGACCTTCTACTGTCCAGCTCTCCTGAGAACTTCTCAGAAGACCTTCTGCTGTCCAGCTCTCCTGAGAACTTCTCAGAAGACCTTCTACTGTCCAGCTCTCCTGAGAACTTCTCAGAAGACCTTCCGCTGTCCAGCTCTCTTGAGAGTTTCTTCTCTGAAGACCTTCTGCTGTCCAGCTCGCCTGAGAGTTTCTTCTCAGAA
>CAXHJY010001000.1:10000-12500 GCA_964016885.1 Eledone cirrhosa
AGGTCTCACTACCATGCAACATCGCTGTTCGGATACACGCATCATACAGTCTGCCTTTCATTCTGAGGAGAAGCCTTTTGCAGCTAGCAGTGGTAGTAGTTCCCTAAACTTCTTCATCCCGTTCTTACCCTAGTTATTGTACTTTCTGAGCACCCACCTCCGTTGCTAATTCGGTCACCTAGGTAGCAGAAGCTGTCTACTGTTTCTACAGGGCCCTCCCAGAGATTGGTGGTACTTGTTTCCTGTGGCTGTTTGCTTGCTGTTTCAGCACAGCTGCTGCATGTGAATCCTACATTCTTAATTAAGCTTCCTGAGATCCCGCTACATCTCTTGTGTACCCATTGTTTGCATTTGGGGCAAAGAATGGAGTTCCTACCTACACCTTTCCTACATACTGAGCAAGGCCATTTCCCTGAGGGGATCTGGGTTCTGTTTTCTCGTCTACTTATAAGGACCTTAGTCTTTGTCATGTTGACTTGAGGCCCTTTCTCTCTAGTCCCTGCTTCCAGGTTTGGAATTTATTCTCTAGTTCTACCATAGATTCAGCTATGAGTGCGAGGTCATCAGCATACAGGAGTTCCCATGGGCATCCGGTCTTAAACTCCTCCGTTATTGCCTGCAGGACTATGATGAACAGGAGAGGGCTAGAACAGAGCCCTGGTGGGACCCCAACCTGTACGCTAAATTCCTCGCTATACTCATTGCCAATCCTAACTTTGCTGACTGCTCCCCTATACATGGCTTGTACCGCTTTCACAAGCCATTCATCTACTCCTAGTTTTCTAAGAGCCCACCAGATTACTGCACGTGGAACTCTGTCAAAGGCTTTCTCAAGGTCGACAAATGCCAAGTAGAGTGGCTTACTTTTAGCTAGGTACTTTTCCTGTAATTGCCTCACAAGGAAGAGCGCATCAGTGGTGCCTTTCCCTGGTACAAACCCAAATTGCATCTCGTCTATATTCACCCGGTCCCTAATCAGCTGTGCTATAACTCTTTCTGTTACTTTCATGACCTGGTCCATCAACTTTTATACCTCTATAGTTTCCTCTATCTAGTGCATCGCCTTTACCTTTGTAGCAGTTGACAATGATGCTACTGCACCAATCTTTTGGTATGGCCCCCTCTAGTATTACCTGGTTAACGATACGTGTGGTTATAGTGTGACCTACAGACCCAGATGCCTTCAGCATCTCGGCAGCTATACCCGATGGACCGGTTGCCTTCCCTATCTTCATATCTCTGATTGCCTTACTTACTACGCTGCCGCTGACTTGTACTGCTGGTCCCTCTATAGGGTCTACGTGGGGTAGGGTCTCTTCTTCCCATGCATTCTCCTCATTTAGTAATCTATCATAATGACTCTTCCATGCATCTTTCTTCTCAGCACTTGTGAGGGCAAGCTCACCTTTATCATTCCGGATACACTTCTCTCCAATGACATCACAACTATCTCTGACACACTGTATATTTATATATATATATACATTATATATATATATACATTATATACACACATTATATATATATATACATTATATATATATATATATACAAATTTTGTATTTTTGTTAATCGCTTGTTAAATGCAAGGACCCCATTCAATCATTACCTTCTTGCTATTTTCAAACCTTAATTCCTAACGTATTTTCAAACCTCAATCCCTAATTCTAGCGTATCTTCAAAACAAAAAAAAACAAAATCCTTTCCTTCTTCCTTCTTCGAAGGCACGGGGCGGTCAAACGCCTAACACACACAGACATCATGTGGCCACCCCCCTCTCTCTCTCTCTCTCTCTCTCTCTCTCTCTCTCTCTATATATATATATATGATAGGAATTCACTTCGCCCAATTTTCATTGCTTGCTGTCTACCTACGATATTCATGTAACGTAATTGTACGGATTTCATTTCTCTCCTCCACAAATCTTAATTCTAGCGTATTTTCAAAACACATCCATATTTCGTATCAAGTCCAAATAGCCAATCTATCGCTAAAACAAACTACATTTTCTGTTTCTATTAATTGTTAAATACGAAAGTTTTTGGGCGTATTTAACAGAACAAATTTTGTATTTTTGTTAATCGCTTGTTAAATGCAAGGACCCATTCAATCATTACCTTCTTGCTATTTTCAAACCTTAATTCCTAACGTATTTTCAAACCTCAATCCCTAATTCTAGCGTATCTTCAAAACAAAAAAAACCAAAATCCTTTCCTTCTTCCTTCTTCGAAGGCACGGTCAAACGCCTACACACACAGCCATCATGTGGCCACCCCCCCCCTCTCTCTCTCTCTCTCTCTCTCTCTCTCTATATATATATGTATATATGATAGGAATTCACTTCGCCAATTTTCATTGCTTGCTGTCTACCCACGATATTCATTTCTCTCCCTCCACAAATCTTAATTCTAGCATATTTCAAAACAATCCATATTTCGTATCAAGTCCAAATAGCCAATCTATCGCTAAAACCAAACTACATTTTCTGTTTCTATTAATT
>CAXHJY010001000.1:15000-17500 GCA_964016885.1 Eledone cirrhosa
CAAAACAATCCATATTTCGTATCAAGTCCAAATAGCCAATCTATCGCTAAAACAAACTACATTTTCTGTTTCTATTAATTGTTAAATACGAAAGTTTTTTGGGCGTATTTAACAGAACAAATTTTGTATTTTTGTTAATCGCTTGTTAAATGCAAGGACCCCATTCAATCATTACCTTCTTGCTATTTTCAAACCTTAATTCCTAACGTATTTTCAAACCTCAATCCCTAATTCTAGCGTATCTTCAAAACAAAAAAAAAACAAAATCCTTTCCTTCTTCGAAGGCACGGGGCGGTCAAACGCCTAACACACACAGCCATCATGTGGCCACCCCCTCTCTCTCTCTCTCTCTCTCTCTCTCTCTCTCTCTCTCTCTCTCTCTCTCTCTATATATATATATGATAGGAATTCACTTCGCCAATTTTCATTGCTTGCTGTCTACCCACGATATTCATGTAACGTAATTGTACGGATTTCATTTCTCTCCCTCCACAAATCTTAATTCTAGCGTATTTTCAAAACAATCCATATTTCGTATCAAGTCCAAATAGCCAATCTATCGCTAAAACAAACTACATTTTCTGTTTCTATTAATTGTTAAATACGAAAGTTTTTGGGCGTATTTAACAGAACAAATTTTGTATTTTTGTTAATCGCTTGTTAAATGCAAGGACCCCATTCAATCATTACCTTCTTGCTATTTTCAAACCTTAATTCCTAACGTATTTTCAAACCTCAATCCCTAATTCTAGCGTATCTTCAAAACAAAAAAAAACAAAATCCTTTCCTTCTTCCTTCTTCGAAGGCACGGGGCGGTCAGACGCCTAACACACACAGCCATCATGTGGCCACCCCCCCCTCTCTCTCTCTCTATATATATATATATGATAGGAATTCACTTCGCCAATTTTCATTGCTTGCTGTCTACCCACGATAATCATGTAACGTAATTGTACGGATTTCATTTCTCTCCCTCCACAAATCTTAATTCTAGCGTATTTTCAAAACAATCCATATTACGTATCAAGTCCAAATAGCCAATCTATCGCTAAAACAAACTACATTTTCTGTTTCTATTAATTGTTAAATACGAAAGTTTTTGGGCGTATTTAACAGAACAAATTTTGTATTTTTGTTAATCGCTTGTTAAATGCAAGGACGCCATTCAATCATTACCTTCTTGCTAGCTACCCAACACCCCTCCCTCCCACCCCCACGCACCACCATTGCTATTACGTGGACCAATCATAAAACAGAGCCCCCACGCATCACCAGTATTATTACGCGGACCAATCAGAAACCAGAGGCCTATACTATCGCTTGCCTGGTTGCCTTTCGATATATGATGGATGGATGGACTGCGGAATCCTGGAGAGTGGAGGTGAGAGAGAGAAAAATCTGGACGCTCAGCGACAATGCCAAAGATAAAGACAAATTCACCTCTTGGACGAGAATGCGAGCACTCCTCATTGTTTCGACCGCGGACGGCTAACATAACCCCATCGCCCCCCGCCCCCCCCCCCCCAACCCCCAAACGCAATCCAAAACTTCAGAGTTGGTACCATAAATGTAGGCACCCTAAAGGGTCGCGCTAACGAGGTTGTAGAAATGCTTGAACGTAAGGAGGTCGATGTTTGTTGTATTCAAGAGACCAGGTGGAGGGGTGGGTCTGCTAGGTTCATTGAGGGTAAAAAACGATGTTATAAGCTTTTCTGGGTGGGAAACGACGATGGGCTGGGTGGAGTAGGAATCATGGTAGCAGAAAAGTGGGCAGATAAGATAATAGACGTAAATAGAGTGAACGACAGAATAATTAAAATACGACTTGTCCTCAATAGAACTACGGTGACAGTAATATCTGCGTACGCACCCCAATCCGGACTGCCCGGCACTATAAAAGACAGATTCTATGAGACACTGATGCTAACTACCTCCCAAATATCCGACAGTGACTATATAATTATCGCAGGCGACCTAAATGGTCACGTTGGACAACATTGTGACGGCTACGACGAAATCCATGGAGGCTATGGGTTTGGTACTAGAAATGAGGAAGGCTCCAGAATCCTGGAATTCTGTGATGCAAATAACCTAACTATCTGTAACACTAACTTCAAAAAACGTGACAATCACCTGATCACCTATAGATCCGGGGAACACACAAGCCAGGTAGATTATATCCTTACCAGAAGACGTGACAGAGTGTCTGTTGTAAACACTAAATCCCTCCCCCATGAAGAATGCACCTCCCAACATAGACTGATAATTAGCGACCTCATAGTCAGGACGAGACGTACTCGACAACAGAAGAGGACTATCCTCAGGAGGAAAATATGGAAGCTAAAGGACCCCACAGCCAGGAATAAATTTCAAAGCATATTACTTGATGCTTTTGACAGTAAGGAAGAACATTTAGAGTCGGACAATATAGAGGGAGAGTGGGAATTTCTGAAAGCAAACCTGCTGTTGGCGACAGACGAAGTCTGTGGCTGGAGCAGGC
>CAXHJY010001001.1:5000-7500 GCA_964016885.1 Eledone cirrhosa
ATGATGAGGGTAACAGATATAAAACACACACGCCCACTAATCTCCGCCATTTTGTGTGTGTGTGTGTGAGTATGTGCATGTGTGTGTGTGTATATATGTCTGTGTGTGTGTATGTGTGTGCATCTGTTTCTGTGTGTGTATGCAGGTGTGTGTGTGTGTGTGTGTGCTTGTCTCTGTGTGTGTATGTATGTGTGCATATGTGTGTATGCATGTGTGTGTGTGTGTGTCTGCCTATCTCTGTGTATGTCTGTGTGTGTGTGTGTATGTGCGTGCTTGTCTGTGTGTATGCATGTGTGTGTGTATGTGTGTCTGTCTGTGTTTGTTTGTGCATGTGTGTGCTTGTATGTGTGCTTATCTGTGTGTGTGTGTGTGTACATCTGTGTCTACATGTATTGTGATGTTTGTGTGTGTCTGCTTGTATGTATGTGTAGATGTGTGCATGTGTATGTATGCATGCAAGTAACTGTATCTATCTATGTGCTTGTGTGTGTGAATGCTTATCAGTATGCATGTATGTTTGTGTGTGTATGCAAGTATATTTGTGTACTTGTGTGTGTTTCATGCATGTGTGTTTGTGTACTTGTGTGTGTTTCATGCATGTGTATTTGTGCGAAGACAGTTGAAGCAATGATTTGGAACAGATGTTCTCAGGCATGTCTGCCAAATGGAAGATAGTCACACTCCAAAGAAACCTCTGTTTGGTGAATTAGCAAGTGGCAGACTGCCCAGGGAAGTGCTTGAAGGATTGCATTAATGAACGTCTGAACGCCTTCAATTTCAACCTCTCAACATGGTACAACCTTGCTGCAGACCACAGTACCAGGATGAAGCAGACAAAGAAGTCTGCCCATGGAAGTATTGGAAGGATTGCCTAACCCTTTAGCATTCACATTACTCTATATATACTATTGCATTTTCACAGTAAAGACTTTACCTCACATAATATCTCTCATAACATTTACATTACTCTATATATACTATTGTATTTTCACAGTAAAGACTTTACCTCACATAATATCTCACATAACATTTACATTACTCTATATATACTATTGCATTTTCACAGTAAAGACTTTACCTCACATAATATCTCACATAACATTTACATTACTCTATATATACTATTGTATTTTCACAGTAAAGGCTTTACCTCACATAATATCTCACATAACATTTACATTACTCTATATATACTATTGTATTTTCACTGTAAAGGCTTTAGCTCGCATAATATCTCACATAATATTTACATTACTCTATATATACTATTGTATTTTCACAGTAAAGGCTTTACCTCACATAATATCTCACATAACATTTACATTACTCTATATATACTATTGTATTTTCACAGTAAAGGCTTTACCTTACATAATATCTCACATAACATTTACATTACTCTATATATACTATTGTATTTTCACAGTAAAGGCTTTAGCTCACATAGCTATCTTACATAATATCGAATCTATCAGATTCATATTATTTATTTTGAGAGAACAATACCTTAACATCAGTACGGGTGGCCAGTTACAGCCGGTTTGAACAGAAAGAGGTGAGAGAATTCTGGCTGGATACAGCCGGTTTAAATGCTAAAGTGTTAAAGAGGGTCTGAACGCCTTCAGTTTCAACCTCTCAACGTGGTACAACATGGTACAACATGGTACAACATAGTACAACATGGTTCAATATAGTACAACATGGTACAACATGGTACAACATAGTACAATATAGTACAACATGGTACAACATAGTACAACATGGTACAACATAGTACAATATAGTACAACATGGTACAACATAGTACAACATGGTACAATATAGTACAACATGGTACAACATGGTACAATATAGTACAACATGGTACAACATGGTACAATATAGTACAATATAGTACAACATGGTACAACATAGTACAGCATGGTACAACATGGTACAACATGGTACAACATGGTACAATATAGTACAATATAGTACATGGTACAACATAGTACAACATGGTACAACATGGTACAACATGGTACAACATGGTACAACATGGTACAACATGGTACAATATGGTACATGGTACAACATGGTACAACATGGTACAATATAGTACAACATGGTACAATATAGTACAACATGGTACAACATAGTACAACATGGTACAATATAGTACAACATGGTACAATATAGTACAACATGGTACAACATGTTACAACATGGTACAGCATAGTACAACATGGTACAATATAGTACAACATGGTACAACATGGTACAACATAGTACAACATGGTACAATATAGTACAACATGGTACAACATGGTACAACATGACTACAGACCACAGTACCTGAAGGATACAGACAAAAAATTGCTCCATTCTTTTAGAAACACAACTTTCCTGGTGAGTAGAAAGGTGGCGAAGATGATGCCCTAATGAGATTCCCCATCGTCGATAGTTACGGAGAAGAGAGTGAATTAAACTTACGGTAAAAGCCAAGACGACATCACTTCCT
>CAXHJY010001001.1:12500-17500 GCA_964016885.1 Eledone cirrhosa
TTGTATACAAATACCACCACTACCACTACCACCACCACTACCACAACCACCTACCACAAGAACTACTGGTCACACTGTCAAATCTCTCAATTGTATACAAATACCACCACTACCACTACCACCACCAACACCACCACCACCTACCACAAGAACTACTGGTCACACTGTCAAATCTCTCAATTGTATACAAATACCACCAACACCACTACCACCACCAACACCACAACCACCTACCACAAGAACTACTGGTCACACTGTCAAATCTCTCAATTGTATACAAATACCACCACTACCACTACCACCACCAACACCACAACCACCTACCACAAGAACTACTGGTCACACTGTCAAATCTCTCAATTGTATACAAATACCACCACTACCACTACCACCACCAACACCACAACCACCTACCACAAGAACTACTGGTCACACTGTCAAATCTCTCAATTGTATACAAATACCACCACTACCACTACAACCACCACCTACCACAAGAACTACTGGTCACACTGTCAAATCTCTCAATTATATACAAATACCACCACTACCACCACCACCACTACCACCAACACCACCACCACCAACAGCACCACCACCTACCACAAGAACTACTGGTCACATGTAACCATTCTTTCATTGAGTTCTAAAAATGTTGTCAGCCCCACCACAGCCAGGTGGAATACGATATATATATATTTGGAGAATCCGTTGAGATAGGTTTAAGTTTATTATTATTATTCGTATTTCCAATTTTTTCGGTTCGCATGAGATTTGTACATATTTATATATGTATGTATGTGACATATATAGATGTATGTATCATCATCATCATCATCATCACTTTACGTCCGCTTTTCCCTGCCTGCAAGGGTGGGACGGGAACTGATTCTGGCTTGATTTCTTCAGATGGATGCCCTTCCTAACACCAACCTCATTTACAGTGAGTGCTGGGTGCTTTTTTGCCGTGGCACCTCCACAACCACTTTGCAGTGGAATGTTAGGGACCCCAGTCCCTTTCATCTCATTTCTACAGCTGAGTAAACTGCAGCATAACATTCCATATTTAGGTATCCAGATTAATGGTTTTTAATTAGTAGGGTAACCACCTAGTGCTACATTTATCAAGGAGACATACACATGCACGGACGCATTAAGTATAGAGAACTCCTTCTCACAACCGATAATACCTAAACCTTTCGACTGCAAGGCCAATGCTCTAACCACTAAGCCATATGCCTCCATATATATATATATATATATATATATATATATATATATATATATATATATATATATATATATATATATATATATATAAATGAAAGGTATAGAAATTGTTTTAGCGATTATCTAACAGTATTCCATATATGCGACTATGTCGTCAAGATGGGAAAAATAGTTAACGCAAGATGTAGGAAAAATAATTCAAACTCATCTCAAAAGAGAATCAGGATATAGATTCATCCACAAAATTTAGTGAAATCCAGGGAAAAATCAATAGAACCTTAACTCATGATAAAATGAAGTCTAAAATACTTATATAAATAAAGTCTAAAATACTTATATATATATATATATATATATATATATATATATATATTTATAAATATGTGAAGTAATTCCGTCGGAAAAGTCCAGGAAAAAAGAGTGCTCTATGAAGGTAACAGAGCTTAATAGTTATGTAATAAACAACATAAGGCAATTATTCCATTTACCAGTGGTTTCTTAAAAGTAAAAGATTTTGCTTTCAATCCTCAGAATGAAAAAATCCTGGTCTGTTTATTGAATTTGGATTTTAAAAACAAAAATGCAATCTATATGAAAGTGAGGCTGGAGAAAGAAGAAGGAAAGGAAAAATAAAATAAAACCACACATGCAAACACACACACACACACAAAAGCATACATACACACACATATATATATATATACATACACTCATACATACACACACACATATACATATATATATGTGTATATACATACACATATACACATACATATACACATACATACATACGCACATAAATATCAACACATCCATTCATACACATATACAACCACACACACATATATACACACGTATATATATAGAAAAATAAATATATATATATATATATATATATAATATAAGATCAAAAGATGGTTAAAGGAGTTCCATATATTTTATTATGCGCATTTCAAAAACAAACATCATCAAGCAATAATATTTGTGTTTTCATCAGATAAAATAGGAGAACATGATATGAAGGCTAAAAAACACTTGTGGATAGTGCAGTTTTAAATCAACATATGAAAAGTGGTTTTAGATTGATGTGTGATATTGGGAAAAATATTTTATTTAGAGAGGGGGGGGGAGGATGAAAAGGGAAGGAGATGGTTGATAGAGAGAAAGAGATAGTTTTTATAACTGAGAGGAGATATATTTTTTTCATAGAGAGGTTGAAAACCGTTGGAAGATACTGTATAAATTAAAAATTTTGAAAATTAACGAAGGGAGGATATGTGCGAGGAAAAAATATTTTATTTAGGGAGGGGGGGGGGTGGAAAGGATGAAAAAAAGGGGGAGGAGATGAGAGTGAAGGTGGAGAGGGAGAGATGGGTGATAGAGAGAAAGAGATAGTTTTTATAACTGAGAAAAAGATATATTGTTTTAATATAGAGAGGTTGGGAACCGTTGGAAGATAATGTATAAATTAAAGGAATTTGAAAATTAACGAAGGGAAAATTATGTATGAAGATAGAGAGAAAAAAAAATAATAATTGTGGGTGAATATTCTAACGTCAAAAAAGAAATGTATGTATTGTGACAATTTCAAAATTAGCGAAGAGAAAAATTGTTAAGGTTTGTGTGTAGAAGGATTTGAGAAAAATAATGTGAAGTTAAAGTTTGTATATTGATTGAATTGATAATATGTGCGAATAAAGAGTTAATATGTATTAATAATGAGTTCGTTGATGGGGAGAAAAAAATAATAATAAATTAAGGATGAAATTGAGATTAAAAAGATTTATGATAGAGAGAAAAAATAATAATGATTGCGGATGAATATTCAAATGTCAAAAACAAATGTAATGATTTTACAAGAAGATAGAATGAGGGTAATGAGTAAACGAGTATTATAGAGTGTATAATGCCCTTTAAAGTAAGGTAGATGGGTATATTTTAAAGAGGTGTATGTATATGTGCCTTTGAGAAGAGATTCTAAATTGATAAAGAATTGAATATTAACTGTATACTTTGTGAAAAGTTCTATGGAATTTATGCAGGCAGATAGAAAACAAATCTGAGCGTCTATTTATTATAGAATCTAGGTTAGAGATAATGGTAAATTTTTCATTTAGGCAGAGATTACAGATTTTAGATAGAGAGCTGTTCAAGTATGAGGATGCAGAAGAAATCTTCTTCCAAAAGATGGTATATTTAATGTTTTTGTCTTTTAAGGACCATATGAGTTCTGAGAGAGCAGTGTTAGTTCTTTTAAGTTTGTATTTGAAAGATGAATGATGATTATAGAGACGAGCTTTAAAAGAGGTGGAAGTGGAGCCAAAATAGGTGAAGGAATTGGTGCTAGTTATAATTTTACATTCATAAATTAAGTTTTTATCGAGGCAATGGTTGTTGAGAGGACATTTATTTTTAATGCGGCAGTTGCAATTAGAGAGATTATTAATGAGTGATCTAGTGTTATCTATAGAAGGAATTGGATTGGAGAAGTTGTTTGCGATAGGAATAATAGGAATAATAGTTTCTTGATTTAGAGTTGGATTATGAACATTTAGCGAAGTTGTGTTTGACGTTGTATTTGGGTTTACAGAAGTTAGCCTAGGGTTTACAATGACGTCGGGAGTACTATTACTGTTATTATGAAATTCAATATTGGAAGGAAGAGATTTAGTATTTAATATTTTGTTGTTGTGTTTAGAGATGATGTTGGAAATATTGGAGGATGTAGAATACGAAAATTTGATGGTGTGTTTGTTAAATATTTTACTATAGATATGTGAGGGAGGGAAGCATTTATTTAAGGCACTAAAAAATAATTTAGGAATATTGTTATTAATAGAGATGGAGAAAGGAGCATTATACCAGATTATGTTTTTGTATCTAGGTCTTTTATTAAAATTATTGGAATGGTCATGATTAATTATTCTACTGTATTCAATGAGAACCTTAATTATGTTAACTTTAAATCTAACCATCCTACCAATATCAAGAATGCTATAGTTAATAATATTGGAAATAGAATATCTAACATATCTTCTAATAAAAACATCTTTGATGCTAACGCCAATTACTATAATAACGCACTTTCTAAAGCCGGCTATCCAGATAAAATCAAATATAATAAAGAAACAAATTCTAGAAAAACTTACAGTAGAATAATTAATCATGACCATTCCAATAATTTTAATAAAAGACCTAGATACAAAAACATAATCTGGTATAATGCTCCTTTCTCCATCTCTATTAATAACAATATTCCTAAATTATTTTTTAGTGCCTTAAATAAATGCTTCCCTCCCTCACATATCTATAGTAAAATATTTAACAAACACACCATCAAATTTTCGTATTCTACATCCTCCAATATTTCCAACATCATCTCTAAACACAACAACAAAATATTAAATACTAAATCTCTTCCTTCCAATATTGAATTTCATAATAACAGTAATAGTACTCCCGACGTCATTGTAAACCCTAGGCTAACTTCTGTAAACCCAAATACAACGTCAAACACAACTTCGCTAAATGTTCATAATCCAACTCTAAATCAAGAAACTATTATTCCTATTATTCCTATCGCAAACAACTTCTCCAATCCAATTCCTTCTATAGATAACACTAGATCACTCATTAATAATCTCTCTAATTGCAACTGCCGCATTAAAAATAAATGTCCTCTCAACAACCATTGCCTCGATAAAAACTTAATTTATGAATGTAAAATTATAACTAGCACCAATTCCTTCACCTATTTTGGCTCCACTTCC
>CAXHJY010001001.1:22500-25000 GCA_964016885.1 Eledone cirrhosa
TATATTAAATCACTATAACAAAATATTGGTTAAATCGGAAAAACAAATAATTTATATGGGATAAACAAAGAAGAATATAACAACTTGATTTTAAAGGAACTTAGGAAAATTTATATAAAAGCCCCGGCTGAAGATCTTACAGAAATTAACGTAGATGCCTATAAATTAATTACCAATTTAAGAATAGAAGGAAGAACCGAGCCATTTATACCTAGGCAGCCGCGGATTAACTTAAAGGATCACAAAAGAAACTTCGAGGAAGATATGCCAGTTAGATTGATTGCTCCATCCAAATCGGATATTGGAGTAATCAGTAAAAACATCATCGATAGAATCTTACCCACTCTTAAATTGAGATCTAAGTTGAGCTTGTGGAAAGATACAAATGAAGTCATAGACTGGTACAAGAATATAGACGATAAGAAAAATCATAAATTCATCCAGATGGACATAACAAACTACTATTCTCCCATAACACCTAACCTACCAAATAAGGCTCTATCATACGCTTATAAGCATACTGATTTAACCACGGATGAAATTGATATAATACTAACAACCAGAAGAACTCTTATTAACTTCAACAATGAATATTGGACCCGTTCAGATAGAAATAGAAACTTTGATATTACTATGGGGGCATCTGATTCTGCGCAAATCACAGATCTTCTGGGGATTTTCATATTAAATAGGATAAATAGAAAACTGCCGGAGATTACCGGTGGTTTATATAGGGACGACATTTTATTTACGGTGGTCAAACAGCAATATTGAACTAAATAGAGTAAAGAAAAGTATAATAGTATTCTTTAAAATGTATGACCTTAAGTTAGAATTAGAAAATGGTATCAAAATAGTTAATTTCCTAGACGTTACGCTTAACTTAAACACTGGCTTCTATTACCCTTTTCATAAGCCCAATGAAAACTTAAACTATGTTAGTAACCATTCCAATCACCCAAAATCTGTAAAAAAAAAAGCTATAGTAAATACTGTACAAAAACGCATTAATAGAATATCAGCTAATAAAGCTATATTTGATGATAATGCAGCATACATACTACAATAATGCGTTAAAAAGAGCAGGATATGAGAAAAATATAGAATATGTAGATAATAATAATCCAAGCTTTAATCCTGATAAAAATAATGACATATATAAACGAAATTCTAATAATTATAATTTAAACACCCATACGCCAAACAAACTGAGGAAAAGAACTAGAACTAAATCAGTCATATGGTTTGCCCCCGCCCCCTGCTTCGGTAGCAGTTAGAAAACCAATTGCAAAATTATTCTTTAATGCTTTGGACACCTCTTTCCCTACTCAACATAAATACCATTCCATTTTTAATAGACACACCATTAAATTGTCTTATTCTACAACTATGAATATGGCCCAAAACATTGCTAAATTAAACACTAAAATTCTAAAGCAGAATCAGCATAATGATCTTAATAATAGCGTTAACATAAATGATAATAAACCAAAATGTAATTGTAGAAATAAAATTGATTGCCCTCTGCAAAATAATTGTTTAGATAGTAATTTGGTGTATAAATGCACCGTAAAAACTGATTACAACACATACAACTACATAGGATCGACTTCTTCTACATTTAAAGCCAGATTTGCGAACCATAAATGATCATTTTCGAACTCCAAGAGGAAATCATCCACTTCTTTATCACAGCTTATATGGTCATTAAAAGAGAAGAATTTAAAATACTCCATTTTTTTTTACGAAACTTCGGAATAGTGGAATTTACCGCAACTCAAGTATATCAAGTAACTGCGCGCTTTGTACAATGGAGACCCTGTTGATTATTAATAATTATGAGACTTTAATTAACAAAAAAAGTGAATTATTCTCTAATTGCCTTCATAAAGCCTTGTCTACATTTCAAGCCTCCCATAAGACCAGGAAAAAACACTAAGCAACTAAACTTGGTTTTTAGACGTACATAATCAACAGTTAAAAACCTTAATGGCCTTTAATATTGCTCTACCTTATAACTATCTATAAAAGAAATAACGTTTGAATGAATGATACTTGTTTAATAACATGCCGACACGTTGATATACATAACATAATATTATTAACTTTGATCCATACCATTATATCTCTATTTTTATTTTTCTATCTATGTTTTAAATATAGTTCAAATATCCAACCTGTAAATTTTTACGGACCTTATTTTGAACTGTGAATCATTCATGCGTTTACACTCTTGTGTAATTTAACCTGTATTTAACCTGTATTTAACCTTTGCATGTTTGAATCTATTATATAAGATTATAAACATTATCATTTACCAAAAGTATACTGTCTCATTAATACTTAGTATATCTCTCTATACCCAATTTTTTTGCAAATATGTGTATATTGTATAATAGCAAAATCATATTATTACTTTCGTATATCTCTGCATTTGGTTTTTTACATCTATATGTATAATGTATAATAACTTAATTATAATTACCGTTTCGGTTTAACG
>CAXHJY010001001.1:30000-65000 GCA_964016885.1 Eledone cirrhosa
ACTTTGGAACTTCTGGAACTCTCACAGTCTTATCCGGCCCTCGCAATTTGGATTTATCCCCAACTCCAGCTGCTGTGATCAACTTATCGAGTTTCTTGAAGACATCACCCGGATCACTGATGGCGGCTCATGGGTGAATGTTGTTTACCTTGACTTTGCGAAAGCTTTCAATTCTGTACCACACAAAAGGCTTATGGCAAAACTCTCTGCAATGGGTGTGAAGGATGATCTTTTTAACTGGTTGAAGTCCTTCATTCTCAGTCGAAGAGAGGTAGTCATGGTTCTGGGACAGCATTCGTCACCATATGAGATGTCATCTGGTGTACCACAGGGATCTGTTCTTGGCCCCTTTTTGTTTGTGGCATATATTAATGACACAGATGCCAACTTAAAGAATACCACAGTACTAAAGTACACAGATGACATCAAGCTGTACCTTGAGATAAAAAGGACAGATCCTGAACACTATAGATCTTGCTTGCAGTCTGACCTGGACACAATGCAACAATGGATCTCAGAAGCTAGCTGTGGACAAGTGCACCACCATGCATTTTGGGAGTAAAAACCCAGTGTCCATATACTCCCTCCACAGCACTAATATCAAGAAGTCTTCTTGTGAACGTGACCTAGGCATTACGGTCAGCAGCGATTTGCGTTGGACGAAGCACGTCTCTAAAATTGTCAAGAGGGCCGAGGGTGTCTTAGCATCACTCAGCAAGACCTTTGTCAGCCGCTCTCCAGATATCTATTTAAGTCTGAACATGGCTATGGTGCGGCCACACTTAGAATTTGCATCACCAGTCTGGAACCCCTATCTTGTTCAGAACATTGACCACCAGGAAACTGTTCAGAGATGTGCAACCAAGCGAATACCCTCCATCAGGCATCTACCATACTCTGAACGCCTTGCTTCCCTGGGCATGGATACATTGAAGCTCCGACGCCTGGCAACTGACTTGGTAAACACCCACAAAATTGTTAACCATCTTGCCAACAACAACCCTGAGTACCTTTTTGATTTCCATGTTTCTAACACACGTGGGCATGCCCACAAAGTCAGAAAACAGTACAGTTCCCATGACTTTCGGAAACATTTTTTCACGCCCAGAGTTGGTGAAGCATGGAACAAACTACCTGCATCAGTTGTTAGCTGTCAAGACACTGCATCCTTTAAAACCTCCATGCTTCCCGAGATTCGCCAACACTACACCTAATGTTCACATACACACATACACACATGATACACATACACACATGTATATCATGACTCATACACTATTCACTTCCCTGACATTTGTATATTATTCTATGTACTATACATGCACCTTTGACGAGTTGTAGTGCACCTGAGCACTTTACACAATAATTTCATTATTATTATTATTATTATTTGAGTTCAAATCCCGCCGAGGTTATGCTTTCCAGCATAGTTACGTCCTCCCTTTACAGTCTGAGTTCAAATCCCGCCGAGGTTAACTTTGCCTTTCATCCTTACGGGGTCGATAAAATAAAGTACCAGTAATGTACTGGGTAATTGATGGCCTTGTGCCAAAAGTAGAAACAATTATTATTATATATATATATATATATATATATATATAAATCATATATACACACACGCACATATATATATATATAAATCATATACATACATATATATATGTATGATTTATATAGTAAAATCCAAAGAGGGCTCAATAAGGATAAATATATATCAGATATATAAGAACCGTAGATTATTAAAATAACAGATTAAAGTTTAAGCAAAGAATTGCTGCTTTCACCCTTAATGGTATCTTCAGAAGATCCCGTTAAGGGTGAAAGCAGCGATTCTTTGCTTAAACTTTAATCTGTTATTTTAATAAATATAATTTTTATATATATGGAGGCACATGGCTTAGTGGTTAGAGCATTGGCCTTGCAATCGAAAGGTTATGAGTTCAATTCTCAGACCGGGTGATGTGTTGTTTCCTTGAGCAAGACGCTTTATTTCACATTGCTCCAGTTTACTCAGCTGTAGAAATGAGATGATAGGGACTGGGGTCCATATCATTCCATTGCAAAGTGGTCGTGGAGGGGCCACGGAATAAAAGCACCCAGCACTCACTGTAAATGAGGTTGGTGTTATGGAGGGCATCCAGCTGTAGAAATCAAGCCAGAATCAGTTCCCGTCTCACCCTTGCAAGCAGGGAAAAGTGGACGTAAAATGATGATGATGATGATGATGATATATATATATCTATCTATATATATATATATACATCATATACAGACACACACATATATATATAAATCATACACACACACACACACACACACACACACACATATATATATATATATGGAAAGTTATATTTAAATTGTTGGGTTACAACTAGTAAATATTTATAACTGATATAAAAGCACTCAACAACTTTTTCAAATACAAGTCGATGTTGAACGGTATGTCAAATCTATTTATCTATAAAACTGTCTATATTGTATTTTGTCTGAAGAAGGCATAACATATTGTTAATATGATATCCCTGAAATATATATAATGAAATAAATATCGTTTTATAAATATAGTTTCCATTTATTTAATATCGTATATATATATATATATATATAGGAACCAGTAAGACCTCGACGGCTGATAAATCATATATATATACATACATATGTATAAAACAAGTGTCCTAGATTTTTAGTCTTACTCTCCATTATTAAGTCCAAGTTATTTCTTACATAACAGGATTTAGTGGGGGGAGGGGGGGTCAGCCCAGCTGCATGTAATAGGGCTGACTACAATACTGACTACTGCTGTTGCTACTACTACTACTACTACTACTACTACTACTACTACTGCTACTACTACTACTACTACTGTTACTACTACTGCTGCTACTACTACTACTACTACTACTAATATTACTACTACTATACTACTACTATTACTACTACTACTACTACATCACCAACAACAGTAACAACAACAGTAACAACAACAACATAACAACAACAACAGTAACAACAACAACAACAGTAACAACAACAACAACAACAACAGTAACAACAACAACAACAACAACAACAGTAACAACAGTAACAACACTTACTTTTCCCAGTAGACATTTTAAGATGTTGATCCTAGTTTTAACAACGTTTCTTTGTCCCTCATGTCTGTCTGTCTGTCTGTCTGTTTATCTCACTCCCCCTTTCTTTGTCTGTCTGTCTGTCTCTCTCTCTCTCTCTCTCTCTCTCTCTCTCTCACATTCTCGCTCTTTCTTTGTCTGTCTCTCTCTCTCTCTCTCTCTCTCTCTCTCTCTCACAATACCCCTCTTTCTTTGTCTGTCTGTCTCTCTCTCTCTATCGCTCTCTCCCTCTCACAATCTCCCTCCTTCTTTGTCTGTCTGTCTCTCTCTCTCTCACTCTCCCTCTTTCTTTGTCTGTCTGTCTTCCTCTCTCTCTCTCACTCTCTGTCTATCGCTCTCTCTCTCACAATCTCCCTCTTTCTCTGTCTGTTTATCTCCCCTTTGTGTCTATCTTGTCAGTGGCCAACACGTTTGTGCAATATCATGGCAGCTGGTGAGGGTGGTGGTGGTGGTGTAGTGTAGTAGTAGTGGTGTAGTGTAGTACTGGTGGTGGTGGTGGTGGTGGGTGGTGTAGTGTAGTAGTGGTGAGGGTGGTGGTGGTGTAGTGTAGTAGTGGTGAGGGTGGTGGTGGTGTAGTGTAGTAGTAGTGGTGTAGTGTAGTATTGGTGGTGGTGTAGTGTAGTAGTGGTGGTGGTGGTGGTGGTGATGGTGGTGTAGTGTAGTAGTAGTAGTGGTGTAGTGTAGTACTGGTGATGGTGGTGGTGTAGTGTAGTAGTAGTAGTATTGGTGTAGTGTAGTACTGGTGGTGGTGTAGTGTAGTAGTAGTAGTAGTAGTAGTGGTGTAGTGTAGTACTGGTGATGGTGGTGTAGTGTAGTAATAGTAGTAATAGTGTAGTGTAGTACTGGTGGTGATGGTGGTGTAGTGTAGTAGTAGTAGTAGTAGTAGTGGTGTAGTGTAGTACTGGTGATGGTGGTGTAGTGTAGTAATAGTAGTAATAGTGTAGTGTAGTACTGGTGGTGATGGTGGTGTAGTGTAGTAGTAGTAGTAGTAGTAGTGGTGTAGTGTAGTACTGGTGGTGATGGTGGTGTAGTGTAGTACTGGTGGTGGTGGTGGTGGTGTAGTGTAGTAGTAGTAGTATTGGTGTAGTGTAGTACTGGTGGAGATGGTGGTGGTGTAGTGTAGTACTGGTGATGGTGGTGGTGTAGTGTAGTAGTAGTAGTGGTGTAGTGTAGTACTGGTGGTGGTGGTAGTGGTGATGGTGGGGTAGTGTAGTACTGGTGGTGGTGGTGGTGGTGGTGTAGTGTAGTAGTAGTGGTGTAGTGTAGTACTGGTGGTGGTGGTGGTGTAGTGTAGTAGTAGTGGTGTAGTGTAGTACTGGTGGTGATGGTGGTGTAGTGTAGTAGTAGTAGTAGTAGTAGTAGTGGTGTAGTGTAGTACTGGTGATGGTGGTGGTGTAGTGTAGTAGTAGTAGTAGTAATAGTGTAGTGTAGTACTGGTGGTGATGGTGGTGTAGTGTAGTAGTAGTAGTAGTTATGGTGTAGTGTAGTACTGGTGGTGGTGGTGGTGGTGGTGATGGTGGGGTAGTGTAGTACTGGTGGTGGTGGTGGTGTAGTGTA
The DNA here is from genome assembly GCA_964016885.1 of Eledone cirrhosa. Classification (NCBI taxonomy): domain Eukaryota; kingdom Metazoa; phylum Mollusca; class Cephalopoda; order Octopoda; family Eledonidae; genus Eledone; species Eledone cirrhosa. Next base: position 34,692 of record CAXHJY010001001.1, read on the forward strand.
GTAGTAGTAGTAGTTATGGTGTAGTGTAGTACTGGTGGTGATGGTGGTGTAGTGTAGTAGTAGTAGTAGTTATGGTGTAGTGTAGTACTGGTGGTGGTGGTGGTGGTGGTGATGGTGGGGTAGTGTAGTACTGGTGGTGGTGGTGGTGTAGTGTAGTAGTAGTGGTGTAGTGTAGTACTGGTGGAGATGGTGGTGGTGTAGTGTAGTAGTAGTGGTGTAGTGTAGTACTGGTGGTGATGGTGGTGTAGTGTAGTAGTAGTAGTAATGGTGTAGTGTAGTACTGGTGGTGATGGTGGTGTAGTGTAGTAGTAGTAGTAGTAGTAGTGGTGTAGTGTAGTACTGGTGATGGTGGTGGTGTAGTGTAGTAGTAGTAGTAATGGTGTAGTGTAGTACTGGTGGTGTTGATGGTGTAGTAGTAGTAGTAGTAGTAGTGGTGTAGTGTAGTACTGGTGGTGGTGGTGGTGTAGTGTAGTAGTAGTAGTAGTGATGTAGTGTAGTACTGGTGATGGTGATGGTGGTGGTGGTGATGGTGGTGTAGTGTAGTAGTAGTAGTGTAGTACTGGTGGTGGTAGTGTAGTGTAGTAGTAGTGGTGTAGTATAGTACTGGTGATGGTGGTGGTGGTGTAGTGTAGTACTGGTGGTGGTGGTGGTGGTGGTGCATTGTAGTAGTAGTAGTGGTGTAGTGTAGTACTGGTGGTGGTGGTGATGGTGGTGTAGTGTAGTACTGGTGGTGGTGGTGTTGGTATGTAGGGTACTCTAAGAACTGGGGGGAGGGGGGGTTGGTATGTAAGGTACTCTAAGAACTGGGGGGTAGTGATGTTGGTATGTAGGGTACTCTAAGAACTGGGGGGTGGGGTATTGGTATGTAGGGTACTCTAAGAACTGGGGGGTAGTGATGTTGGTATGTAGGGTACTCTAAGAACTGGGGGGTGGGGTATTGGTATGTAGGGTACTCTAAGAACTGGGGGGTAGTGGTGTTGGTATGTAGGGTACTCTAATAACTGTGGGGTGGTGGTGTTGGTATGTAGGGTACTCTAAGAACTGGGGGTGGTGGTGTTGGTATGTAGGGTACTATAAGAACTGGGGGGTAGTGGTGTTGGTATGTAGGTTACTCTAAGATCTGGGGGTGGTGGTGTTGGTATGTATGGTACTCTAAGAACTGGGGGGGGGGGGTATAGGGTACTCTAAGAACTGGGGTGGTGTTGGTATGTAGGGTACTCTAAGAACTGGGGGGTGTTGGTATGTAGGGTACTCTAAGAACTGGGGGGTGTTGGTTGTAGGGTACTCTAAGAACTGGGGGGGGTATGTAGGTACTCTAAGAAATGGGGGGTATGTAGGGTACTCTAAGAATTGGGGGTGGGGGTGGTATGTAGGGTACCCTTTCAGGTTATTCACCCTACTTTTTAGCATCTGTGCACATGAGCGCAATATTCTTGCAGTAATACAGAGTACCCGACCTCCCATGGGTACAAGCTGAAGCATATAGACAACATCTCCCCCCCCCCCACCGCAAGGTAGTCGTGGAGGTGACACGACAAAAAAGCACCCAGCCACACTGTAAAGTGGATGTGTAGGCGCCACGAAAAAGCACCCAGCACTCACTGTAAATGAGGTTGGTGTTAGGAAGGGCATCCAGCTGTAGAAATCAAGTCAAATCAGTTCCTGTATGAGCAAGGCATGGTCAGCCGACCAGACACTGCCCACAACAGAACAACCCGTCTAACCCATGCTAGCATGGAAGAACGGACGTAAAACGGTGATGATGATGATGATGATGATAAAGAATATTGCGCTCATGTGCACAGATGCTAAAAAGAAGGGTGAATAACCTGAAAGGGTACCCTACATACCAACACCAACCACCCCCCAGTTCTTAGAGTAAATGATGTAGTCACTATTTAAAAACTCATAGTGAATGGTCTTCTAAATGTTTTTAATTAAACATACGGTATATTGCTAAATCTACTATACATACATTCATATATATATATATATATATATATATATATATATATATATATATATATATATACTTCCTCCCAACTTGTAGAAAACTTATGATGAAACGATTGTTTGGAAAGAGAGATATACTTTAACTTTAATTATATCTCATAAAATAATACAACTGGTTTTTCCACATTATACATATTGTTAGCACCCCAAACACTTAAATTGGGTTTATATTTAAATATAACCTAATGTTTGTTGAGTGAGATGGTTACCAGTCAGAGTTTAGCTTTAAACTATCTCTGTTATTGTATTAAATTATATATATATATATATATATATATATATATATATATATATATATATATATATACATATATATATACAGATAAATCTACCAATCAATGGTAGGGTCTAAACCGTATGAAGAACTCAATGTAATCCGTATGTAGATGACGTCAAGCGAAGTTTAAAATACAAAAATTTTCAACGAAATAATTCATTGGATACAGAGTCAAAAATAGAAATATGAAAACAATGAAATTAAACACAAAACGGTTAATTCATAGTAAAACTCATTATTTTACGATCGTTTTCTGGGGGGTAGTTCCCCGTATGTCCATTCTATTATTGATCTATGTAAAATATTACAAAATATCATAGTAAGAAAAAATACATGTCTTCACTACCCGCCGTCTTCAGAAATAATATATATATATATATATATATATATATATATAAAAGAATAGAGGTGTAACACACGAGTTGTGATATATTAGTAAAAGGAAAAGAAAATGGTGACACATTTTTCCCAGTGAAAAATAGTTTAATTAGGAATAAGTAAAAATTACTAATAAGTATTGGTTACTATTCAGTTTTAGTTTTAGTTTTAAGTTTTTACCGGTTGCGCATTTCTAATGCTTTTCAAAAGTAATTTTGAGATAGAGCGCCCGTGATGTTTGCTCTAATCTGATTAGAGTAAACATCACGGGCGCCCTATCTCAAAATTATTTTTATTAGAGTAAACATCACGGGCGCCCTATCTCAAAATTATTTTTATTAGAGTAAACATCACGGGCGCCCTATCTCAAAATTATTTTTATTAGAGCAAACATCACGGGCGCTCTATCTCAAAATTATTTTTATTAGAGCAAACATCACGGGCGCTCTATCTCAAAATTATTTTTATTAGAGCAAACATCACGGGCGCTCTATCTCAAAATTATTTTTGAAAAGCATTAGAAATGCGCAGCCGGTAAAAACTTAAAACTAAAACTGAATAGTAACCAATACTTATTACTAATTTTTACTTATTCCTAATTAAACTATTTTTCACTGGGAAAAATTTGTCAGCATTTTCTTTTCCTTTTACTAATATATATATATATATGTATATATATATATTAGGTATAGGATTTTTTTTATGATGTCTACCTGTTATTATTCATTCTTTATATATATATATATATATATATATATATATATATATATATTGAGTTTATGTTGGTTGTATACCACACCTCAGTATGCAGACTGGAGCACTCGACATACTAATTCAAACTGCCTGAAGAGGTCACAGCCAAAAATGGCTGTCACTGAAATATATATAGCAGTAATAAACGAAGCTAAATTTTAATCATTTAACTTTTATTTAACTTTATTTTATATATATATATATATATTTATTAAAATAACAGATTAAAGTTTAAGCAAAGAATCGCTGCTTTCACCCTTAACGGGATCTTCTGAATATGTATGTATGTATGTATATATATGTATGTGTATATATATCTAGTTAGGCAGCGGGACAGGCAGATGGTGTCAAATACCAAGGCATAACCTGGGGAAGAATATACCATACAGCATAGGTTAGTCGTTAGTGATATCTCAGTAAGCAACAGATGGAATGTGATACACAGGAAGTTGTGGTGAAGAAAGGTCTGGTGGTGGTGGTGGTGGTGATGGTGGGGTAGTGTAGTACTGGTGGTGGTAGTGGTGTAGTGTAGCAGTAGTGGTGTAGTGTAGTACTGGTGGTGATGGTGGGGTAGTGTAGTACTGGTGGTGGTAGTGGTGTAGTGTAGTAGTAGTTGTGTAGTGTAGTACTGTGGTGATGGTGGGGTAGTGTAGTACTGGTGGTGGTAGTGGTGTAGTGTAGTATTAGTGGTGTAGTGTAGTACTGGTGGTGATGGTGGGGTAGTGTAGTACTGGTGGTGGTAGTGGTGTAGTGTAGCAGTAGTGGTGTAGTGTAGTACTGGTGGTGATGGTGGGGTAGTGTAGTACTGGTGGTGATGGTGGTGTAGTGTAGTAGTAGTGGTGTAGTGTAGTACTGGTGGTGATGGTGGGGTAGTGTAGTACTGGTGGTGATGGTGGTGTAGTGTAGTAGTAGTGGTGTAGTGTAGTACTGGTGGTGATGGTGGGGTAGTGTTGTACTGGTGGTGGTAGGGGTGTAGTGGTAGTAGTAGTGGTGTAGTGTAGTACTGGTGGTGATGGTGGGGTAGTGTAGTACTGGTGGTGATGGTGGGTAGTGTAGTACTGGTGGTGGTGATGGTGGTGTGTAGTGTAGTAGTAGTAGTAGTGGTGTAGTGTAGTACTGGTGGTGATGATGGTGGTGTAGTGTAGTAGTAGTAGTAGTGGTGTAGTGTAGTACTGGTGATGGTGGTGGTGTAGTGTAGTAGTAGTAGTAGTAGTGGTGTAGTGTAGTGCTGGTGGTGGTGGTGGTGTAGTGTAGTATTAGTAGTAATGGTGTAGTGTAGTACTGGTGGTGATGGTGGTGTAGTGTAGTAGTAGTAGTAATGGTGTAGTACTGGTGATGATGGTGGTTTGTGTAGTAGTAGTAGTAGTAGTAGTGGTGTAGTGTAGTACTGGTGGTGATGGTGGTGTAGTGTAGTAGTAGTAGGTAGTAGTAGTGGTGTAGTGTAGTACTGGTGGTGATGGTGGTGTAGTGTAGTAGTAGTAGTAATGGTGTAGTGTAGTACTGGTGGTGATGGTGGTGTAGTGTAGTAGTAGTAGTAGTAGTAGTAGTAGTAGTGGTGTAGTGTAGTACTGGTGGTGATGGTGGTGTAGTGTAGTAGTAGTAGTAATGGTGTAGTGTAGTACTGGTGGTGATGGTGGTGTAGTAGTAGTAGTAGTAGTAGTGGTGTAGTGTAGTACTGGTGGTGATGGTGGTGTAGTGTAGTAGTAGTAGTAATGGTGTAGTGTAGTACTGGTGGTGATGGTGGTGTAGTAGTAGTAGTAGTAGTAGTGGTGTAGTGTAGTACTGGTGATGGTGGTGGTGTAGTGTAGTACTGGTGGTGGTGGTGGTGTAGTGTAGTACTGGTGGTGGTGGGTGTAGGTATGTAGGGTACTCTAAGAACTGGGGGGGTGTTGGTATGTAAGGTACTCTAAGAACTGGGGGTAGTGGTGTTGGTATGTAGGGTACTCTAAGAACTGGGGGGGGGGGGGGGGGTATGTAGGGTACTCTAAGAACTGGGGGGTGTTGGTATGTAGGGTACTCTAAGAACTGGGGGGGTGTTCGTATGTAGGGTACTCTAAGAACTGGGGGTGGTCGTGTTGGTATGTAGGTACTCTAAGAAATGGGGGGGTATGTAGGGTACTCTAAGAACTGGGGGGGTATGTAGGTACTCTAAGAAATGGGGGGTATGTAGGGTACTCTAAGAACTGGGGGGTATGTAGGGTACTCTAAGAACGGGGGGGGGTGTTGGTATGTAGGGTACTCTAAGAACTGGGGGGGTGGTGGTGTTGGTATGTAGGGTACCCTTTCAGGTTATTCACCCTACTTTTTAGCATCTGTGCACATGAGCTCAATATTCTTGCAGTAATACAGAGTACCCGACCTCCCATGGGTAGAAGCTGAAGCATATAGACAATATCTCCCCCCCCCCACCGCAAGGTGGTCGTGGAGGTGACACGACAAAAAAGCACCCAGCCACACTGTAAAGTGGATGTGTAGGCGCCACGAAAAAGCACCCAGCACTCACTGTAAATGAGGTTGGTGTTAGGAAGGGCATCCAGCTGTAGAAATCAAGTCAAATCAGTTCCTGTATGAGCAAGGCATGGTCAACCAACCAGACACTGCCCACAGCAGGACAACCCGTCTAACCCATGCTAGCATGGAAGAACGGACGTAAAACGGTGATGATGATAAAGAATATTGCGCTCATGTGCGCAGATGCTAAAAAGAAGGGTGAATAACCTGAAAGGGTACCCTACATATCCCCCCCCCAGTTCTTAGAGTACCCTACATACCAACACCCCCCCCAGTTCTTAGAGTACCATACATACCAACACCACCACCCCCAGTTCTTAGAGTAAATGATGTAGTCACTATTTTAAAACTCATAGTGAATGGTCTTCTAAATGTTTTTAATTAAACATACGGTGTATTGCTAAATATACTATACATACATTCATATATATATATATATATATATATATATATATATATATATACTTCCTCCCAACTTGTAGAAACTTATGATGAAACGATTGTTTGGAAAGAGAGATATACTTTAACTTTAATTATATCTCATAAAATAATACAACTGGTTTTTCCACATTATACATATTGTTAGCACCCCAAACACTTAAATTGGGTTTATATTTAAATATAACCTAATGTTTGTTGAGTGAGATGGTTACCAGTCAGAGTTTAGCTTTAAACTATCTCTGTTATTGTATTAAATTATATATATATATATATATATATATATATATATATATATATATTATATATATATATATATATATATATATATATACAGATAAATCTACCAATCAATGGTAGGGTCTAAACCGTATGAAGAACTCAATGTAATCCGTATGTAGATGTCGTCAAGCGAAGTTTAAAATACAAAATTTTCAACGAAATAATTCATTGGATACAGAGTCAAAAATAGAAATATGAAAACAATGAAATTAAACACAAAACGGTTAATTCATAGTAAAACTCATTATTTTACGATCGTTTCTGGGGTGTAGTTCCCCGTATGTCCATTCTATTATTGATCTATGTAAAATATTACAAAATATCATAGTAAGAAAAAATACATGTCTTCACTACCCGCCGTCTTCAGAAATAATATATATATATATATATATATATATATATATATATATATATATATATATATATATATATATATATATATATATAAAAGAATAGAGGTGTAACACACGAGTTGTGATATATTAGTAAAAGGAAAAGAAAATGGTGACACATTTTTCCCAGTGAAAAATAGTTTAATTAGGAATAAGTAAAAATTACTAATAAGTATTGGTTACTATTCAGTTTTAGTTTTAAGTTTTTACCGGTTGCGCATTTCTAATGCTTTTCAAAAGTAATTTTGAGATAGAGCGCCCGTGATGTTTGCTCTAATCTGATTAGAGTAAACATCACGGGCGCCCTATCTCAAAATTATTTTTATTAGAGTAAACATCACGGGCGCCCTATCTCAAAATTATTTTTATTAGAGCAAACATCACGGGCGCCCTATCTCAAAATTATTTTTATTAGAGCAAACATCACGGGCGCTCTATCTCAAAATTATTTTTATTAGAGCAAACATCACGGGCGCTCTATCTCAAAATTATTTTTATTAGAGCAAACATCACGGGCGCTCTATCTCAAAATTATTTTTGAAAAGCATTAGAAATGCGCAACCGGTAAAAACTTAAAACTAAAACTGAATAGTAACCAATACTTATTACTAATTTTTACTTATTCCTAATTAAACTATTTTTCACTGGGAAAATTTTGTCAGCATTTTCTTTTCCTTTTACTAATATATATATATATATGTATATATATATATTAGGTATAGGATTTTTTTTCTGATGTCTACCTGTTATTATTCATTCTTTATATATATATATATATATATATATATATATATATATATATATTTATTAAAATAACAGATTAAAGTTTAAGCAAAAAATCGCTGCTTTCACCCTTAACGGGATCTTCTGAATATGTATGTATGTATATATATGTATGTGTATATATATCTAGTTAGGCAGCGGGACAGGCAGATGGTGTCAAATACCAAGGCATAACCTGGGGAAGAATGTACCCCACAGCATAGGTTAGTCGTTAGTGATATCTCAGTAAGCAAGAGATGGAATGAGACACACAGGAAGTTGTGAAGAAAGATCTGGAAGCTAAAAGACCTTTCACTAAAATACAAATTTAGAAAAGCCCTTCAAGATGTGTATGACGAAAAAGAAGACGATTTAGAGTCGTATGACATAGATGATAACTGGAATTTCTTACATGACAAAAAGCTTTGGCTGGAGAAGAGCTCCAACCAGACAGAGAGTGACCTGGTGGTGGAACAGCACGGTAGATAGGGCCATTAGAGACAAAAGACTAGCATGGAAGGCTTGGAAAAAGGAGTAGAGAAGGATATACAGCCGCTAAGAGAGAAGCTAGACGTCAGGTGTACTTAGCACGCAGGGAGGCTGAGAGTAGGAGGTTTGCTAATGTTCTGCGACGGGAAGATCAGAGGTGTGCAGTATTCCACATTGCAAGGCAGTGTATCAATGCAAATCAGGTTGTTGTTGGAGATAAATGTGTCCGGAATGATGCCGGTGTACTTAGTGTCAGGAATGATCAGAAAAGGGAAGCATGGAAATGTCATTATGAGAGAGTGATGAATGTGGAGAATGAATGGGAGTGAGAGAAATTACCGTCAGTAGATCCGACAGAGGGACCAGCTATTGAGATTGACGAATATAGGGTCCAAGAGGCGATTAAGGAAATGAAAAATGGTAAGGCTGCTGGACCATCGGGAATAGTTGCTGAGATGCTGAAGGCATCAGGGGACGTAGGCACTAAACTGGTTGCACGCATCATCAATCAGACTATATATGGTGGTGTCATACCCAAAGACTGGTGCAGCAGTATTCTTATAAATTGCTACAAAGGTAAAGGGGATGCTCTGGAGAGGAGCAATTATAGGGGCATAAAACTGATGGATCAGGTTATGAAAGTGGCAGAAAGGATATTAGCACAACTAATTATAGAAAGCGTCAAACTAGATGAGATGCAGTTTGGTTTTGTGCCTGGGGAAAGTACAACAGATGCGCTCTTCTTAGTGAGACAATTACAAGAGAGGTTCTTAGAGAAGAATAAGCCACTATACTTAGCCTTTGTGAACCGAGAAGGCCTTTGATAGGGTACCCCGATCTGTCATCTGGTGGTCCCTAAGGAAACTAGGTGTTGAGGAATGGCTTGTGAGGACAGTGCAAACTTTATACAGAGGTGCTGTCAGTAAAGTCAGGGTAGGAATGGAGTTTAGTCAAGAATTCCAGGTACAAGTAGGAGTACATCAAGGTTCGGTCCTCAGCCCGCTCTTGTTCATTATAGTCCTCCAAGCAATAACAGAGGAGTTTAAGACTGGCTGTCGATGGGAACTTCTCTACGCTGACGATCTGCTTCAGTAGAGGAGCTAGAGAATGGCTATGGAAACAGCAGTTGGAAGTAAGAGGACTGAGAGTGAACCTAGCTAATACAAAACGATTGATGAGTAGAAAAGAGGACAAAACTCTGATTCCGTCAGGGAAATGGCCATGTTCGGTATGCAGAAAGGAACTGGCATAAATTCTATAAAATGTACACAATACAGATCCTGGGTGCACAAGAGATGTAGTGGGATAGCAGGCAAACTAACAGGTAGGGAGAAATATGTATGCAGTAGATGTACAGGGAAATTAGACAGCAGAAGTCGCATTGATAGACACATTTTTCAAATGCAGGCGGGTGCTATAGAAGTGGTGGATAGCTTCCTGTACCTAGGAGATCAGATTAGCATGGGGAGGGGGGTGTTCCGAGGCCATAGTATCTATAATAAGGACGGGTTGGAAGAAGTTTAAGGAGCTTCTTCCTCTGCTGACGAAGAAGGGTTTCTCCCTGCGTACGAAAGGCCGGTTATATGATGCCTGTGTGAGGAGTGCGATGCTGCATGGTAGTGAGACATGGGCAGCAACTGCAGAGGATATGCGACGGCTGGAGATAAATGAAGCAAGCATGCTCCGTTAGATGTGCAATGTCAATGTGCGTGAACGACCCACCATGAATGTGTTGAGAGGGAAACTGTGTCTGAGAGGGATAGAATGTAGTGTACGAGAGAGAAGACTGAGGTGGTATGGACATGTGATGCGCATGGAGGATGACCGATGGGTGAAGAAGTGCCAGGAATTGCCAGTTGAAGGAAGACGTGGTAGAGGTAGACCACGAAAAATATGGGCGGAGTTTGTGAGAACAGACCTCAGATCGCTGAAGCTCACGGTGGAGATGACGAAGGACCGTGACAAGTGGAGAGATGCTGTGCTGAATAAGACCTGTCCCACCCTTGCAAGTAGGGAAAAGCGGACGTAAAATGATGATGATGATATACATATATATAAACAAAAGGGATATTTAATTTGTTGGTAATTCAACAAATATATATATTTATAACTGATTCGAAGCACTCGACTGGTTTAGAATATCATTCTAACCACACGTAATACCCTGACAGAATTTAATAACCATCTCTGGACAAGAGCCGACAGACAAAACAATTTTGATATCACTATGGGATCATCTGACTCGGCACAAGTAACAGACCTCGTTGGATTATTTATTAATAATGTACTGCATAGAAAAATGCCAGAGATGACCAGAGGTTTATATCGTGACGATATGTTACTTTTAATCGAAAACCATAGCAATAGTGAAATTAATAGGAAAAAGAAATTCATAATACAGTCTTTCAACAACTACAACCTTAATTTAGAAATCAAGAATAATTATAAAATCGTTAACTTCTTAGATGTAACCTTAAACCTTAGCACAGGTCTTTACTATCCATTCCATAAAATTAACGAAAATCTAAATTACGTAAGTTTCAATTCTAATCATCCCAGAAATCTAAAAAACACTATTGTCAATAGTGTCCAACAACGAATTTCACGCATCTCTGTTAATAAAAATATTTTCGATGATAAGGCTGAATATTACAATGAGGCTTTACATAGAGCAGGGTACTCGAATAAAATTAAATACTTAGATAACAATAACATGATAAATCATCCTAGAATTCATTATAATAACAATAAACAATTCAACTTAAATAGTAAACCAAACAAAAAAAACTAGAACTAGAAATATTATTTGGTATTCTCCCCCATTCTCATTAGGCGTTAAACACCTTTAGCAAAGCTATTTTTTAAAACACTAGATCAATGTTTTCCTATAGCCCACAGAAACCACTCTATTCTTAACAGACACACTATAAAACTATCCTACTCTACTACTATGAACATAGCTCAAAATATAAATAGAATTAATAACTTAAATTTAAACCCTAACCAAACAAACCAAGCTAGCAATAATAATATTTCTAACAACAATATGCATAATAATAGTACCGTTCCGAATAACAACAACTCCAGAAAATGTAACTGTAGAATTAAATCAAACTGCCCCTTACAAAATAATTGCTTAGACAAAAACGTAATTTATAAATGTCCAGTTAAAACTAGAGACAAAATATTTAACTATATAGGAGCCACTTCTACAAAATTCAAAGAACGCTGGTACAACCGCAAACATAGGTCCGATAAAAAATCTTCCACTTCACTTTCACATCTAATTTGGAATTTAAAGGACAACAATATAGACTATTCAATATCTTTGGGAACGATTCCGAAAGCACTTGCATACCGAAATATGGCTTTCTCAAGAATCTGTTATTTGTGTATCGAGGAAATTTTTTATATAATTAACTATCAAAACTCTATTAATTTAAAAACCGAATTATTCAGTTCTTGCAGACATCGCCAAAAATTCACTTTCCGATGTATTTTTAATCTATAATATTCATTACACTTGACTACATCTTATACACCTTTAAAATGACCCTGTTATTTACTGTGGTTTTCTTTAAAAAATTTTAATTTTTTAAATGATTTTCCTTCTTAAATTTAGTATTTTTACCAATTGATATTCTTTTCCTAATGATATACTCTTCTTAATCTATTTTTTAGATTTATATATTTTTAGATTTATATATATATATTTTTTTAGATTGATACTTTTTAATTGACATTCTGAAAGATATTCTCTTTACGATAGTTCTTCTAAATGCACTCTTGACTTATCTAATAATACAATTTTCCTCTCTTTAATCTTCAAACTTTTCACACATCTTTCGACGTAGATAATATCCAAATACATATATAATTGAAATTCTCATCCTTGAAAAACCTGTAATATAAAATCTCACACAAAATAATATGTAATTTTCTCTACATACTTTCCACTTTTTCTAAGAAAATTATGGTTAGCAAATAATATTGGAGTTACCTTTTCCTTTACAATTGAGCAAACATAGACATAATAACTAGTATGATAAATTATATAATTTCGCTAAATTACATATTATTTTATTATTGTATATTATTTCATTATTTTATGTTATGTACGTACAGTTTTTTTTTTATATATGTGATATATCCCTGCACTAATCGCTATATGCGATTAGTGCAGGGATATTGTGCTGCCATAACATTTAGGCATATTGTGCAGGCACCTTCGGATTCACACCGCCACGTGATCGGGTTGGGTCAAGGCCTCAAATGTGTTGTCTCATACAATACTGTGTGCACCATCTGCGCAGCGGCGCGTGGGAAGACGGATGGGGAGTACTCATCAAGTATATGCCTCCGGTGTGGGAGCACACGGGGGCATATATGTATGTGTGTCCACACAGACATGCATGAGCACACGTGTGCGCATGCCTGGGTCGATGTATTTGTCTGAGCATGTCTGCGTGGGGGTTCAGATAACTATCTATGGAATTTTCTTTTCTCATCTGTCTATATATGTGCGGTGTCTTGGCTATGCGCGCTTCCCTGAGTCCAGTGTGTGAGTGTAGAATTGGGTGTATTTGTTGAAAACACCTTTGATATAGCCCTTCTCTTTGAAAGGCTGTTGAAAGCTTTCTTTTAAAAACGTTCTAAATACAGGTTTTTTTCTTTTTCTTTATTTTTTTTATTTTTAAATAATGTATGGCGGGGGGTATCCTAAGGCTGTGTCCTACAAATGTTATGCTAAATATGTATGGTGAGGGGTATTCTAAGGCTGTGTCCTACAAATGTTATGCTAAATATGTATGGAGGAGGGTATCCTAAGACTGTGTCCTACAAATGTTATGCTAAATATGTATGGAGGAGGGTATCCTAAGGCTGTGTCCTACAAATGTTATGCTAAATATGTATGGCGGTGGGTATCCTAAGGCTGTGTCCTACAAATGTTATGCTAAATATGTATGGCGGGGGGTATCCTAAGGCTGTGTCCTACAAATGTTATGCTAAATATGTATGGAGGAGGGTATCCTAAGGCTGTGTCCTACAAATGTTATGCTAAATATGTATGGCGGTGGGTATCCTAAGGCTGTGTCCTACAAATGTTATGCTAAATATGTATGGCGGGGGGGGGGGGTATCCTAAGGCTGTGTCCTACAAATGTTATGCTAAATATGTATGGAGGAGGGTATCCTAAGGCTGTGTCCTACAAATGTTATGCTAAATATGTATGGAGGAGGGTATCCTAAAGCTGTGTCCTACAGATGTTATGCTAAATATGTATGGAGGAGGGTATCCTAAGGCTGTGTCCTACAAATGTTATGCTAAATATGTATGGAGGAGGGTATCCTAAGGCTGTGTCCTACAAATGTTATGCTAAATATGTATGGCGGGGGGTATCCTAAGGCTGTGTCCTACAAATGTTATGCTAAATATGTATGGAGGAGGGTATCCTAAAGCTGTGTCCTACAAATGTTATGCTAAATATGTATGGAGGAGGGTATCCTAAGGCTGTGTCCTACAAATGTTATGCTAAATATGTATGGTGAGGGGTATCCTAAGGCTGTGTCCTACAAATGTTATGCTAAATATGTATGGCGGGGGGTATCCTAAGGCTGTGTCCTACAAATGTTATGCTAAATATGTATGGCGGGGGGTATCCTAAGGCTGTGTCCTACAAATGTTATGCTAAATATGTATGGCGGGGGGTATCCTAAGGCTGTGTCCTACAAATGTTATGCTAAATATGTATGGCGGGGGGTATCCTAAGGCTGTGTCCTACAAATGTTATGCTAAATATGTATGGCGGGGGGTATCCTAAGGCTGTGTCCTACAAATGTTATGCTAAATATGTATGGCGGGGGGTATCCTAAGGCTGTGTCCTACAAATGTTATGCTAAATATGTATGGCGGGGGGTATCCTAAGGCTGTGTCCTACAAATGTTATGCTAAATATGTATGGAGGAGGGTATCCTAAGGCTGTGTCCTACAAATGTTATGCTAAATATGTATGGAGGAGGGTATCCTAATGCTGTGTCCTACAAATGTTATGCTAAATATGTATGGAGGAGGGTATCCTAAGGCTGTGTCCTACAAATGTTATGCTAAATATGTATGGTGAGGGGTATCCTAAGGCTGTGTCCTACAAATGTTATGCTAAATATGTATGGAGGAGGGTATCCTAAGGCTGTGTCCTACAAATGTTATGCTAAATATGTATGGAGGAGGGTATCCTAAGGCTGTGTCCTACAAATGTTATGCTAAATATGTATGGTGAGGGGTATCCTAAGGCTGTGTCCTACAAATGTTATGCTAAATATGTATGGAGGAGGGTATCCTAAGGCTGTGTCCTACAAATGTTATGCTAAATATGTATGGAGGAGGGTATCCTAAGGCTGTGTCCTACAAATGTTATGCTAAATATGTATGGTGAGGGGTATCCTAAGGCTGTGTCCTACAAATGTTATGCTAAATATGTATGGAGGAGGGTATCCTAAGGCTGTGTCCTACAAATGTTATGCTAAATATGTATGGAGGAGGGTATCCTAAGGCTGTGTCCTACAAATGTTATGCTAAATATGTATGGCGGGGGGTATCCTAAGGCTGTGTCCTACAAATGTTATGCTAAATATGTATGGTGAGGGGTATCCTAAGGCTGTGTCCTACAAATGTTATGCTAAATATGTATGGAGGAGGGTATCCTAAGGCTGTGTCCTACAAATGTTATGCTAAATATGTATGGAGGAGGGTATCCTAAGGCTGTGTCCTACAAATGTTATGCTAAATATGTATGGTGAGGGGTATCCTAAGGCTGTGTCCTACAAATGTTATGCTAAATATGTATGGTGAGGGGTATCCTAAGGCTGTGTCCTACAAATGTTATGCTAAATATGTATGGTGAGGGGTATCCTAAAGGCTGTGTCCTACAAATGTTATGCTAAATATGTATGGTGAGGGGTATCCTAAGGCTGTGTCCTACAAATGTCATGCTAAATATGTATGGCGGGGGGTATCCTAAGGCTGTGTCCTACAAATGTTATGCTAAATATGTATGGCGGGGGGTATCCTAAGGCTGTGTCCTACAAATGTTATGCTAAATATGTATGGAGGAGGGTATCCTAAGGCTGTGTCCTACAAATGTCATGCTAAATATGTATGGCGGGGGGTATCCTAAGGCTGTGTCCTACAAATGTTATGCTAAATATGTATGGCGGGGGGTATCCTAAGGCTGTGTCCTACAAATGTTATGCTAAATATGTATGGAGGAGGGTATCCTAAGGCTGTGTCCTACAAATGTTATGCTAAATATGTATGGCGGGGGGTATCCTAAGGCTGTGTCCTACAAATGTTATGCTAAATATGTATGGAGGAGGGTATCCTAAGGCTGTGTCCTACAAATGTCATGCTAAATATGTATGGCGGGGGGTATCCTAAGGCTGTGTCCTACAAATGTTATGCTAAATATGTATGGCGGGGGGTATCCTAAGGCTGTGTCCTACAAATGTTATGCTAAATATGTATGGCAGGGGGGGGGGGTATCCTAAGGCTGTGTCCTACAAATGTTATGCTAAATATGTATGGCGGGGGGTATCCTAAGGCTGTGTCCTACAAATGTTATGCTAAATATGTATGGCGGGGGGGGGGGGGTATCCTAAGGCTGTGTCCTACAAATGTTATGCTAAATATGTATGGAGGAGGGTATCCTAAGGCTGTGTCCTACAAATGTTATGCTAAATATGTATGGTGAGGGGTATCCTAAGGCTGTGTCCTACAAATGTTATGCTAAATATGTATGGCGGGGGGGGGGGGGGTATCCTAAGGCTGTGTCCTACAAATGTTATGCTAAATATGTATGGAGGAGGGTATCCTAAGGCTGTGTCCTACAAATGTTATGCTAAATATGTATGGTGAGGGGTATCCTAAGGCTGTGTCCTACAAATGTTATGCTAAATATGTATGGCGGGGGGTATCCTAAGGCTGTGTCCTACAAATGTTATGCTAAATATGTATGGTGAGGGGTATCCTAAGGCTGTGTCCTACAAATGTTATGCTAAATATGTATGGAGGAGGGTATCCTAAGGCTGTGTCCTACAAATGTTATGCTAAATATGTATGGAGGAGGGTATCCTAAGGCTGTGTCCTACAAATGTTATGCTAAATATGTATGGAGGAGGGTATCCTAAGGCTGTGTCCTACAAATGTTATGCTAAATATGTATGGTGAGGGGTATCCTAAGGCTGTGTCCTACAAATGTTATGCTAAATATGTATGGCAGGGGGTATCCTAAGGTTGTGTCCTACAAATGTTATGCTAAATATGTATGGTGAGGGTATCCTAAGGCTGTGTCCTACAAATGTTATGCTAAATATGTATGGCGGGGGGTATCCTAAGGCTGTGTCCTACAAATGTTATGCTAAATATGTATGGCAGGGGGTATCCTAAGGTTGTGTCCTACAAATGTTATGCTAAATATGTATGGTGAGGGTATCCTAAGGCTGTGTCCTACAAATGTTATGCTAAATATGTATGGTGAGGGGTATCCTAAGGCTGTGTCCTACAAATGTTATGCTAAATATGTATGGCGGGGGGTATCCTAAGGCTGTGTCCTACAAATGTTATGCTAAATATGTAAGGTGGAGGGTATCCTAAGGCTGTGTCCTACAAATGTTATGCTAAATATGTATGGTGAGGGGTATCCTAAGGCTGTGTCCTACAAATGTTATGCTAAATATGTATGGCAGGGGGTATCCTAAGGTTGTGTCCTACAAATGTTATGCTAAATATGTATGGTGAGGGTATCCTAAGGCTGTGTCCTACAAATGTTATGCTAAATATGTATGGAGGAGGGTATCCTAAGGCTGTGTCCTACAAATGTTATGCTAAATATGTATGGAGGAGGGTATCCTAAGGCTGTGTCCTACAAATGTTATGCTAAATATGTATGGAGGAGGGTATCCTAAGGCTGTGTCCTACAAATGTTATGCTAAATATGTATGGTGAGGGGTATCCTAAGGCTGTGTCCTACAAATGTTATGCTAAATATGTATGGAGGAGGGTATCCTAAGGCTGTGTCCTACAAATGTTATGCTAAATATGTATGGAGGAGGGTATCCTAAGGCTGTGTCCTACAAATGTTATGCTAAATATGTATGGTGAGGGGTATCCTAAGGCTGTGTCCTACAAATGTTATGCTAAATATGTATGGCAGGGGGTATCCTAAGGTTGTGTCCTACAAATGTTATGCTAAATATGTATGGTGAGGGTATCCTAAGGCTGTGTCCTACAAATGTTATGCTAAATATGTATGGTGAGGGGTATCCTAAGGCTGTGTCCTACAAATGTTATGCTAAATATGTATGGTGAGGGGTATCCTAAAGGCTGTGTCCTACAAATGTTATGCTAAATATGTATGGCGGAGGGTATCCTAAGGCTGTGTCCTACAAATGTTATGCTAAATATGTATGGTGAGGGGTATCCTAAGGCTGTGTCCTACAAATGTTATGCTAAATATGTATGGTGAGGGTATCCTAAGGCTGTGTCCTACAAATGTTATGCTAAATATGTATGGTGAGGGGTATCCTAAGACTGTGTCCTACAAATGTTATGCTAAATATGTATGGCGGAGGGTATCCTAAGGCTGTGTCCTACAAATGTTATGCTAAATATGTATGGTGAGGGTATCCTAAGGCTGTGTCCTACAAATGTTATGCTAAATATGTATGGTGAGGGGTATCCTAAGGCTGTGTCCTACAAATGTTATGCTAAATATGTATGGCGGGGGGTATCCTAAGGCTGTGTCCTACAAATGTTATGCTAAATATGTATGGAGGAGGGTATCCTAAGGCTGTGTCCTACAAATGTTATGCTAAAT
This sequence comes from Eledone cirrhosa, assembly GCA_964016885.1. Taxonomy (NCBI): domain Eukaryota; kingdom Metazoa; phylum Mollusca; class Cephalopoda; order Octopoda; family Eledonidae; genus Eledone; species Eledone cirrhosa. The sequence goes on from CAXHJY010001001.1 coordinate 52,858, forward strand.
ATGTATGGCGGGGGGTATCCTAAGGCTGTGTCCTACAAATGTTATGCTAAATATGTATGGAGGAGGGTATCCTAAGGCTGTGTCCTACAAATGTTATGCTAAATATGTATGGCGGGGGGTATCCTAAGGCTGTGTCCTACAAATGTTATGCTAAATATGTATGGTGAGGGGTATCCTAAGGCTGTGTCCTACAAATGTTATGCTAAATATGTATGGAGGAGGGTATCCTAAGGCTGTCTCCTACAAATGTTATGCTAAATATGTATGGAGGAGGGTATCCTAAGGCTGTGTCCTACAAATGTTATGCTAAATATGTAAGGCGGAGGGTATCCTAAGGCTGTGTCCTACAAATGTTATGCTAAATATGTATGGAGGAGGGTATCCTAAGGCTGTGTCCTACAAATGTTATGCTAAATATGTAAGGCGGAGGGTATCCTAAGGCTGTGTCCTACAAATGTTATGCTAAATATGTATGGAGGAGGGTATCCTAAGGCTGTGTCCTACAAATGTTATGCTAAATATGTATGGCGGGGGGTATCCTAAGGCTGTGTCCTACAAATGTTATGATAAATATGTATGGTGAGGGGTATCCTAAGGCTGTGTCCTACAAATGTTATGCTAAATATGTATGGCGGGGGGGGGGGGGGGCGGGGGGTATCCTAAGGCTGTGTCCTACAAATGTTATGCTAAATATGTATGGAGGAGGGTATCCTAAGGCTGTGTCCTACAAATGTTATGCTAAATATGTATGGTGAGGGTATCCTAAGGCTGTGTCCTACAAATGTTATGCTAAATATGTATGGAGGAGGGTATCCTAAGACTGTGTCCTACAAATGTTATGCTAAATATGTATGGCGGAGGGTATCCTAAGGCTGTGTCCTACAAATGTTATGCTAAATATGTATGGTGAGGGTATCCTAAGGCTGTGTCCTACAAATGTTATGCTAAATATGTATGGTGAGGGGTATCCTAAGGCTGTGTCCTACAAATGTTATGCTAAATATGTATGGCGGAGGGTATCCTAAGGCTGTGTCCTACAAATGTTATGCTAAATATGTATGGCGGGGGGTATCCTAAGGCTGTGTCCTACAAATGTTATGCTAAATATGTATGGCGGGGGTATCCTAAGGCTGTGTCCTACAAATGTTATGCTAAATATGTATGGCGGGGGGTATCCTAAGGCTGTGTCCTACAAATGTTATGCTAAATATGTATGGTGAGGGGTATCCTAAGGCTGTGTCCTACAAATGTTATGCTAAATATGTATGGCGGGGGGTATCCTAAGGCTGTGTCCTACAAATGTTATGCTAAATATGTATGGAGGAGGGTATCCTAAGGCTGTGTCCTACAAATGTTATGCTAAATATGTATGGTGAGGGGTATCCTAAGGCTGTGTCCTACAAATGTTATGCTAAATATGTATGGAGGAGGGTATCCTAAGGCTGTGTCCTACAAATGTTATGCTAAATATGTATGGCGGGGGGTATCCTAAGGCTGTGTCCTACAAATGTTATGCTAAATATGTATGGAGGAGGGTATCCTAAGGCTGTGTCCTACAAATGTTATGCTAAATATGTATGGAGGAGGGTATCCTAAGGCTGTGTCCTACAAATGTTATGCTAAATATGTATGGAGGAGGGTATCCTAAGGCTGTGTCCTACAAATGTTATGCTAAATATGTATGGCGGAGGGTATCCTAAGGCTGTGTCCTACAAATGTTATGCTAAATATGTATGGAGGAGGCTATCCTAAGGCTGTGTCCTACAAATGTTATGCTAAATATGTATGGCGGAGGGTATCCTAAGGCTGTGTCCTACAAATGTTATGCTAAATATGTATGGCGGGGGGTATCCTAAGGCTGTGTCCTACAAATGTTATGCTAAATATTTATGGAGGAGGGTATCCTAAGGCTGTGTCCTACAAATGTTATGCTAAATATGTATGGAGGAGGGTATCCTAAGGCTGTGTCCTACAAATGTTATGCTAAATATTTATGGAGGAGGGTATCCTAAGGCTGTGTCCTACAAATGTTATGCTAAATATGTATGGAGGAGGGTATCCTAAGGCTGTGTCCTACAAATGTTATGCTAAATATGTATGGCGGGGGGTATCCTAAGGCTGTGTCCTACAAATGTTACGCTAAATATGTATGGAGGAGGGTATCCTAAGGCTGTGTCCTACTAATGGTACGCTAAATATGTATGGTGAGGGTATCCTAAGGCTGTGTCCTACAAATGTTATGCTAAATATGTATGGTGAGGGTATCCTAAGGCTGTGTCCTACAAATGTTATGCTAAATATGTATGGTGAGGGTATCCTAAGGCTGTGTCCTACAAATGTTATGCTAAATATGTATGGAGGAGGGTATCCTAAGGCTGTGTCCTACAAATGTTATGCTAAATATGTATGGTGAGGGTATCCTAAGGCTGTGTCCTACAAATGTTATGCTAAATATGTATGGAGGAGGGTATCCTAAGGCTGTGTCCTACAAATGTTATGCTAAATATGTATGGCGGGGGGTATCCTAAGGCTGTGTCCTACAAATGTTACGCTAAATATGTATGGAGGAGGGTATCCTAAGGCTGTGTCCTACAAATGTTATGCTAAATATGTATGGAGGAGGGTATCCTAAGGCTGTGTCCTACAAATGTTATGCTAAATATGTATGGTGAGGGTATCCTAAGGCTGTGTCCTACAAATGTTATGCTAAATATGTATGGAGGAGGGTATCCTAAGGCTGTGTCCTACAAATGTTATGCTAAATATGTATGGAGGAGGGTATCCTAAGGCTGTGTCCTACAAATGTTATGCTAAATATGTATGGAGGAGGGTATCCTAAGGCTGTGTCCTACAAATGTTATGCTAAATATGTATGGCGGGGGGTATCCTAAGGCTGTGTCCTACAAATGTTACGCTAAATATGTATGGAGGAGGGTATCCTAAGGCTGTGTCCTACTAATGGTACGCTAAATATGTATGGTGAGGGTATCCTAAGGCTGTGTCCTACAAATGTTATGCTAAATATGTATGGCGGAGTGTATCCTAAGGCTGTGTCCTACAAATGTTACGCTAAATATGTATGGAGGAGGGTATCCTAAGGCTGTGTCCTACTAATGTTATGCTAAATATGTATGGTGAGGGGTATCCTAAGGCTGTGTCCTACAAATGTTATGCTAAATATGTATGGAGGAGGGTATCCTAAGGCTGTGTCCTACTAATGGTACGCTAAATATGTATGGTGAGGGTATCCTAAGGCTGTGTCCTACAAATGCTATGCTAAATATGTATGGAGGAGGGTATCCTAAGGCTGTGTCCTACAAATGTTATGCTAAATATGTATGGTGAGGGGTATCCTAAGGCTGTGTCCTACAAATGTTATGCTAAATATGTATGGCGGGGGGTATCCTAAGGCTGTGTCCTACAAATGTTATGCTAAATATGTATGGCGGGGGGTATCCTAAGGCTGTGTCCTACAAATGTTATGCTAAATATGTATGGAGGAGGGTATCCTAAGGCTGTGTCCTACAAATGTTATGCTAAATATGTATGGAGGAGGGTATCCTAAGGCTGTGTCCTACAAATGTTATGCTAAATATGTATGGTGAGGGGTATCCTAAGGCTGTGTCCTACAAATGTTATGCTAAATATGTATGGTGAGGGGTATCCTAAGGCTGTGTCCTACAAATGTTATGCTAAATATGTATGGCGGGGGGTATCCTAAGGCTGTGTCCTACAAATGTTATGCTAAATATGTATGGCGGGGGGTACCCTAAGGCTGTGTCCTACAAATGTTATGCTAAATATGTATGGTGAGGGGTATCCTAAGGCTGTGTCCTACAAATGTTATGCTAAATATGTATGGCGGGGGGTATCCTAAGGCTGTGTCCTACAAATGTTATGCTAAATATGTATGGCGGGGGGTATCCTAAGGCTGTGTCCTACAAATGTTATGCTAAATATGTATGGCGGGGGGTATCCTAAGGCTGTGTCCTACAAATGTTATGCTAAATATGTATGGCGGGGGGTATCCTAAGGCTGTGTCCTACAAATGTTATGCTAAATATGTATGGCGGGGGGTATCCTAAGGCTGTGTCCTACAAATGTTATGCTAAATATGTATGGCGGGGGTATCCTAAGGCTGTGTCCTACAAATGTTATGCTAAATATGTATGGAGGAGGGTATCCTAAGGCTGTGTCCTACAAATGTTATGCTAAATATGTATGGAGGAGGGTATCCTAAGGCTGTGTCCTACAAATGTTATGCTAAATATGTATGGTGAGGGGTATCCTAAGGCTGTGTCCTACAAATGTTATGCTAAATATGTATGGAGGAGGGTATCCTAAGGCTGTGTCCTACAAATGTTATGCTAAATATGTATGGTGAGGGGTATCCTAAGGCTGTGTCCTACAAATGTTATGCTAAATATGTATGGCGGGGGGTATCCTAAGGCTGTGTCCTACAAATGTTATGCTAAATATGTATGGAGGAGGGTATCCTAAGGCTGTGTCCTACAAATGTTATGCTAAATATGTATGGCGGGGGGTATCCTAAGGCTGTGTCCTACAAATGTTATGCTAAATATGTATGGTGAGGGGTATCCTAAGGCTGTGTCCTACAAATGTTATGCTAAATATGTATGGTGAGGGGTATCCTAAGGCTGTGTCCTACAAATGTTATGCTAAATATGTATGGAGGAGGGTATCCTAAGGCTGTGTCCTACAAATGTTATGCTAAATATGTATGGTGAGGGGTATCCTAAGGCTGTGTCCTACAAATGTTATGCTAAATATGTATGGTGAGGGGTATCCTAAGGCTGTGTCCTACAAATGTTATGCTAAATATGTATGGAGGGGGGTATCCTAAGGCTGTGTCCTACAAATGTTATGCTAAATATGTATGGAGGAGGGTATCCTAAGGCTGTGTCCTACAAATGTTATGCTAAATATGTATGGTGAGGGGTATCCTAAGGCTGTGTCCTACAAATGTTATGCTAAATATGTATGGTGAGGGGTATCCTAAGGCTGTGTCCTACAAATGTTATGCTAAATATGTATGGAGGAGGGTATCCTAAGGCTGTGTCCTACAAATGTTATGCTAAATATGTATGGCGGGGGTATCCTAAGGCTGTGTCCTACAAATGTTATGCTAAATATGTATGGAGGAGGGTATCCTAAGGCTGTGTCCTACAAATGTTATGCTAAATATGTATGGCGGGGGGTATCCTAAGGCTGTGTCCTACAAATGTTATGCTAAATATGTATGGCGGGGGGTATCCTAAGGCTGTGTCCTACAAATGTTATGCTAAATATGTATGGTGAGGGGTATCCTAAGGCTGTGTCCTACAAATGTTATGCTAAATATGTATGGCGGGGGGTATCCTAAGGCTGTGTCCTACAAATGTTATGCTAAATATGTATGGTGAGGGGGGTATCCTAAGGCTGTGTCCTACAAATGTTATGCTAAATATGTATGGTGAGGGGTATCCTAAGGCTGTGTCCTACAAATGTTATGCTAAATATGTATGGTGAGGGGTATCCTAAGGCTGTGTCCTACAAATGTTATGCTAAATATGTATGGCGGGGGGTATCCTAAGGCTGTGTCCTACAAATGTTATGCTAAATATGTATGGAGGAGGGTATCCTAAGGCTGTGTCCTACAAATGTTATGCTAAATATGTATGGCGGGGGGTATCCTAAGGCTGTGTCCTACAAATGTTATGCTAAATATGTATGGTGAGGGGTATCCTAAGGCTGTGTCCTACAAATGTTATGCTAAATATGTATGGCGGGGGGTATCCTAAGGCTGTGTCCTACAAATGTTATGCTAAATATGTATGGTGAGGGGTATCCTAAGGCTGTGTCCTACAAATGTTATGCTAAATATGTATGGCGGAGGGTATCCTAAGGCTGTGTCCTACAAATGTTATGCTAAATATGTATGGCGGGGGGTATCCTAAGGCTGTGTCCTACAAATGTTATGCTAAATATGTATGGAGGAGGGTATCCTAAGGCTGTGTCCTACAAATGTTATGCTAAATATGTATGGAGGAGGGTATCCTAAGGCTGTGTCCTACAAATGTTATGCTAAATATGTATGGCGGGGGGTATCCTAAGGCTGTGTCCTACAAATGTTATGCTAAATATGTATGGAGGAGGGTATCCTAAGGCTGTGTCCTACAAATGTTATGCTAAATATGTATGGCGGGGGGTATCCTAAGGCTGTGTCCTACAAATGTTATGCTAAATATGTATGGCGGGGGGGGGGGGGTATCCTAAGGCTGTGTCCTACAAATGTTATGCTAAATATGTATGGTGAGGGGTATCCTAAGGCTGTGTCCTACAAATGTTATGCTAAATATGTATGGCGGGGGGGGGGGGTATCCTAAGGCTGTGTCCTACAAATGTTATGCTAAATATGTATGGCGGGGGGGGGGGTATCCTAAGGCTGTGTCCTACAAATGTTATGCTAAATATGTATGGCGGGGGGGGGGGGTATCCTAAGGCTGTGTCCTACAAATGTTATGCTAAATATGTATGGCGGGGGGGGGTATCCTAAGGCTGTGTCCTACAAATGTTATGCTAAATATGTATGGCGGGGGGGGGGGTATCCTAAGGCTGTGTCCTACAAATGTTATGCTAAATATGTATGGTGAGGGGTATCCTAAGGCTGTGTCCTACAAATGTTATGCTAAATATGTATGGCGGGGGGGGGGTATCCTAAGGCTGTGTCCTACAAATGTTATGCTAAATATGTATGGCGGGGGGGGGGGTATCCTAAGGCTGTGTCCTACAAATGTTATGCTAAATATGTATGGCGGGGGGGGGGGGGTATCCTAAGGCTGTGTCCTACAAATGTTATGCTAAATATGTATGGCGGGGGGGGGGGTATCCTAAGGCTGTGTCCTACAAATGTTATGCTAAATATGTATGGCGGGGGGGGGGGTATCCTAAGGCTGTGTCCTACAAATGTTATGCTAAATATGTATGGTGAGGGGGTATCCTAAGGCTGTGTCCTACAAATGTTATGCTAAATATGTATGGCGGGGGGGGGGGGGTATCCTAAGGCTGTGTCCTACAAATGTTATGCTAAATATGTATGGCGGGGGGGGGGGGGTATCCTAAGGCTGTGTCCTACAAATGTTATGCTAAATATGTATGGAGGAGGGTATCCTAAGGCTGTGTCCTACAAATGTTATGCTAAATATGTATGGAGGAGGGTATCCTAAGGCTGTGTCCTACAAATGTTATGCTAAATATGTATGGAGGAGGGTATCCTAAGGCTGTGTCCTACAAATGTTACGCTAAATATGTATGGAGGAGGGTATCCTAAGGCTGTGTCCTACAAATGTTATGCTAAATATGTATGGTGAGGGGTATCCTAAGGCTGTGTCCTACAAATGTTATGCTAAATATGTATGGAGGTGGGTATCCTAAGGCTGTGTCCTACAAATGTTATGCTAAATATGTATGGAGGAGGGTATCCTAAGGCTGTGTCCTACAAATGTTACGCTAAATATGTATGGAGGAGGGTATCCTAAGGCTGAGTCCTACAAATGTTATGCTAAATATGTATGGAGGAGGGTATCCTAAGGCTGTGTCCTACAAATGTTATGCTAAATATGTATGGTGAGGGGTATCCTAAGGCTGTGTCCTACAAATGTTATGCTAAATATGTATGGCGGGGGGTATCCTAAGGCTGTGTCCTACAAATGTTATGCTAAATATGTACGGAGGAGGGTATCCTAAGGCTGTGTCCTACAAATGTTATGCTAAATATGTATGGTGAGGGGTATCCTAAGGCTGTGTCCTACAAATGTTATGCTAAATATGTATGGTGAGGGGTATCCTAAGGCTGTGTCCTACAAATGTTATGCTAAATACGTATGGTGAGGGGTATCCTAAGGCTGTGTCCTACAAATGTTATGCTAAATATGTATGGCGGGGGGTATCCTAAGGCTGTGTCCTACAAATGTTATGCTAAATATGTATGGCGGGGGGGGGGGGTATCCTAAGGCTGTGTCCTACAAATGTTATGCTAAATATGTATGGCGGGGGGTATCCTAAGGCTGTGTCCTACAAATGTTATGCTAAATATGTATGGCGGGGGGGGGGGGTATCCTAAGGCTGTGTCCTACAAATGTTATGCTAAATATGTATGGCGGGGGGTATCCTAAGGCTGTGTCCTACAAATGTTATGCTAAATATGTATGGAGGAGGGTATCCTAAGGCTGTGTCCTACAAATGTTATGCTAAATATGTATGGTGAGGGGTATCCTAAGGCTGTGTCCTACAAATGTTATGCTAAATATGTATGGCGGGGGGGGGGGTATCCTAAGGCTGTGTCCTACAAATGTTATGCTAAATATGTATGGCGGGGGGGGGGGGTATCCTAAGGCTGTGTCCTACAAATGTTATGCTAAATATGTATGGTGAGGGGTATCCTAAGGCTGTGTCCTACAAATGTTATGCTAAATATGTATGGCGGGGGGGGGGGGGTATCCTAAGGCTGTGTCCTACAAATGTTATGCTAAATATGTATGGTGAGGGGTATCCTAAGGCTGTGTCCTACAAATGTTATGCTAAATATGTATGGCGGGGGGGGGGGTATCCTAAGGCTGTGTCCTACAAATGTTATGCTAAATATGTATGGCGGGGGGGGGGGGTATCCTAAGGCTGTGTCCTACAAATGTTATGCTAAATATGTATGGAGGAGGGTATCCTAAGGCTGTGTCCTACAAATGTTATGCTAAATATGTATGGTGAGGGTATCCTAAGGCTGTGTCCTACAAATGTTATGCTAAATATGTATGGCGGGGGGGGGGGGGTATCCTAAGGCTGTGTCCTACAAATGTTATGCTAAATATGTATGGCGGGGGGGGGGGGGTATCCTAAGGCTGTGTCCTACAAATGTTATGCTAAATATGTATGGAGGAGGGTATCCTAAGGCTGTGTCCTACAAATGTTATGCTAAATATGTATGGAGGAGGGTATCCTAAGGCTGTGTCCTACAAATGTTATGCTAAATATGTATGGAGGAGGGTATCCTAAGGCTGTGTCCTACAAATGTTATGCTAAATATGTATGGAGGAGGGTATCCTAAGGCTGTGTCCTACAAATGTTATGCTAAATATGTATGGTGAGGGGTATCCTAAGGCTGTGTCCTACAAATGTTATGCTAAATATGTATGGCGGGGGGTATCCTAAGGCTGTGTCCTACAAATGTTATGCTAAATATGTATGGAGGAGGGTATCCTAAGGCTGTGTCCTACAAATGTTATGCTAAATATGTATGGAGGAGGGTATCCTAAGGCTGTGTCCTACAAATGTTATGCTAAATATGTATGGTGAGGGGTATCCTAAGGCTGTGTCCTACAAATGTTATGCTAAATATGTATGGAGGAGGGTATCCTAAGGCTGTGTCCTACAAATGTTATGCTAAATATGTATGGCGGGGGGTATCCTAAGGCTGTGTCCTACAAATGTTATGCTAAATATGTATGGCGGAGGGTATCCTAAGGCTGTGTCCTACAAATGTTATGCTAAATATGTATGGCGGGGGGTATCCTAAGGCTGTGTCCTACAAATGTTATGCTAAATATGTATGGAGGAGGGTATCCTAAGGCTGTGTCCTACAAATGTTATGCTAAATATGTATGGCGGGGGGGGGGGGTATCCTAAGGCTGTGTCCTACAAATGTTATGCTAAATATGTATGGAGGAGGGTATCCTAAGGCTGTGTCCTACAAATGTTATGCTAAATATGTATGGCGGGGGGTATCCTAAGGCTGTGTCCTACAAATGTTATGCTAAATATGTATGGAGGAGGGTATCCTAAGGCTGTGTCCTACAAATGTTATGCTAAATATGTATGGCGGGGGGTATCCTAAGGCTGTGTCCTACAAATGTTATGCTAAATATGTATGGTGAGGGGTATCCTAAGGCTGTGTCCTACAAATGTTATGCTAAATATGTATGGCGGGGGGGGGGGGTATCCTAAGGCTGTGTCCTACAAATGTTATGCTAAATATGTATGGAGGAGGGTATCCTAAGGCTGTGTCCTACAAATGTTATGCTAAATATGTATGGCGGGGGGTATCCTAAGGCTGTGTCCTACAAATGTTATGCTAAATATGTATGGCGGGGGGTATCCTAAGGCTGTGTCCTACAAATGTTATGCTAAATATGTATGGCGGGGGGTATCCTAAGGCTGTGTCCTACAAATGTTATGCTAAATATGTATGGCGGGGGGTATCCTAAGGCTGTGTCCTACAAATGTTATGCTAAATATGTATGGCGGGGGGTATCCTAAGGCTGTGTCCTACAAATGTTATGCTAAATATGTATGGTGAGGGGTATCCTAAGGCTGTGTCCTACAAATGTTATGCTAAATATGTATGGCGGGGGGGGGGGTATCCTAAGGCTGTGTCCTACAAATGTTATGCTAAATATGTATGGCGGGGGGGGGGGGTATCCTAAGGCTGTGTCCTACAAATGTTATGCTAAATATGTATGGAGGAGGGTATCCTAAGGCTGTGTCCTACAAATGTTATGCTAAATATGTATGGCGGGGGGTATCCTAAGGCTGTGTCCTACAAATGTTATGCTAAATATGTATGGCGGGGGGTATCCTAAGGCTGTGTCCTACAAATGTTATGCTAAATATGTATGGAGGAGGGTATCCTAAGGCTGTGTCCTACAAATGTTATGCTAAATATGTATGGCGGGGGGTATCCTAAGGCTGTGTCCTACAAATGTTATGCTAAATATGTATGGCGGGGGGGGGGGGTATCCTAAGGCTGTGTCCTACAAATGTTATGCTAAATATGTATGGCGGGGGGGGGGGGGGGTATCCTAAGGCTGTGTCCTACAAATGTTATGCTAAATATGTATGGCGGGGGGTATCCTAAGGCTGTGTCCTACAAATGTTATGCTAAATATGTATGGCGGGGGGTATCCTAAGGCTGTGTCCTACAAATGTTATGCTAAATATGTATGGAGGAGGGTATCCTAAGGCTGTGTCCTACAAATGTTATGCTAAATATGTATGGCGGGGGGTATCCTAAGGCTGTGTCCTACAAATGTTATGCTAAATATGTATGGCGGGGGGGGGGGGTATCCTAAGGCTGTGTCCTACAAATGTTATGCTAAATATGTATGGCGGGGGGGGGGGGGGGTATCCTAAGGCTGTGTCCTACAAATGTTATGCTAAATATGTATGGCGGGGGGTATCCTAAGGCTGTGTCCTACAAATGTTATGCTAAATATGTATGGCGGGGGGTATCCTAAGGCTGTGTCCTACAAATGTTATGCTAAATATGTATGGCGGAGGGTATCCTAAGGCTGTGTCCTACAAATGTTATGCTAAATATGTATGGCGGGGGGTATCCTAAGGCTGTGTCCTACAAATGTTATGCTAAATATGTATGGAGGAGGGTATCCTAAGGCTGTGTCCTACAAATGTTATGCTAAATATGTATGGCGGAGGGTATCCTAAGGCTGTGTCCTACAAATGTTATGCTAAATATGTATGGAGGAGGGTATCCTAAGGCTGTGTCCTACAAATGTTATGCTAAATATGTATGGCGGAGGGTATCCTAAGGCTGTGTCCTACAAATGTTATGCTAAATATGTATGGCGGGGGGTATCCTAAGGCTGTGTCCTACAAATGTTATGCTAAATATGTATGGCGGGGGGTATCCTAAGGCTGTGTCCTACAAATGTTATGCTAAATATGTATGGCGGGGGGTATCCTAAGGCTGTGTCCTACAAATGTTATGCTAAATATGTATGGTGAGGGGTATCCTAAGGCTGTGTCCTACAAATGTTATGCTAAATATGTATGGCGGGGGGTATCCTAAGGCTGTGTCCTACAAATGTTATGCTAAATATGTATGGTGAGGGGTATCCTAAGGCTGTGTCCTACAAATGTTATGCTAAATATGTATGGCGGAGTGTATCCTAAGGCTGTGTCCTACAAATGTTATGCTAAATATGTATGGAGGAGGGTATCCTAAGGCTGTGTCCTACAAATGTTATGCTAAATATGTATGGAGGAGGGTATCCTAAGGCTGTGTCCTACAAATGTTATGCTAAATATGTATGGTGAGGGGTATCCTAAAGGCTGTGTCCTACAAATGTTATGCT
>CAXHJY010001001.1:70000-72500 GCA_964016885.1 Eledone cirrhosa
GAAACAGAGGCCAACCTGGCGAAGAAAGATCTGGAAGCTGAAAGTCCCCTCAACCAGTAACAGATTTAAAGATATTTTACTCAACGCCTACGACAGTAAAGAAGAACAGATAGAGACATTTAACGGAGAAGAGAACTGGGAGTTCCTAAAAAATAACTTACTAGAGGCGACGGATGAGGTTTGTGGCTGGAGTAAGACCTCAAGCAGGAGGAGAGTGACTTGGTGGTGGAACAATAAGGTAGATGAAGCAGTCAAGGCCAAGAGACAGGCATGGAAAGAATGGAAGAACGGGGGGAGCAGGGTACATTACATAGAGACCAAGAGGGAAGCTAGGCGACAAGTATACTTAGCTAGGAGGGAAGCAGAGGATAGAAAATTCAAGCATGTTTTACAACGTGAGGACCAGAAACAGGAGATATTCAAGATTGCGAGGCACTGTGTCAGAGATAGTTGTGATGTCATTGGAGAGAAGTGTATCCGGAATGATAAAGGTGAGCTTGCCCTCACAAGTGCTGAGAAGAAAGATGCATGGAAGAGTCATTATGATAGATTACTAAATGAGGAGAATGCATGGGAAGAAGAGACCCTACCCCACGTAGACCCTATAGAGGAACCAGCAGTACAAGTCAGCGGCAGCGTAGTAAGTAAGGCAATCAGAGATATGAAGATAGGGAAGGCAACCGGTCCATCGGGTATAGCTGCCGAGATGCTGAAGGCATCTGGGTCTGTAGGTCACACTATAACCACACGTATCGTTAACCAGGTAATACTAGAGGGGGCCATACCAAAAGATTGGTGCAGTAGCATCATTGTCAACTGCTACAAAGGTGAAGGCGATGCACTAGATAGAGGAAACTATAGAGGTATAAAGTTGATGGACCAGGTCATGAAAGTAACAGAAAGAGTTATAGCACAGCTGATTAGGGACCGGGTGAATATAGACGAGATGCAATTTGGGTTTGTACCAGGGAAAAGCACCACTGATGCCCTCTTCCTTGTGAGGCAATTACAGGAAAAGTACCTAGCTAAAAGTAAGCCACTCTACTTGGCATTTGTCGACCTTGAGAAAGCCTTTGACAGAGTTCCACGTGCAGTAATCTGGTGGGCTCTTAGAAAACTAGGAGTAGATGAATGGCTTGTGAAAGCGGTACAAGCCATGTATAGGGGAGCAGTCAGCAAAGTTAGGATTAGCAATGAGTATAGCGAGGAATTTAGTGTACAGGTTGGGGTCCACCAGGGCTCTGTTCTTAGCCCTCTCCTGTTCATCATAGTCCTGCAGGCAATAACGGAGGAGTTTAAGACCGGATGCCCATGGGAACTCCTGTATGCTGATGACCTCGCACTCATAGCTGAATCTATGGTAGAACTAGAGAATAAATTCCAAACCTGGAAGCAGGGACTAGAGAGAAAGGGCCTCAAAGTCAACATGACAAAGACTAAGGTCCTTATAAGTAGACGAGAAAACAGAACCCAGATCCCCTCAGGGAAATGGCCTTGCTCAGTATGTAGGAAAGGTGTAGGTAGGAACTCCATTCTCTGCCCCAAATGCAAACAATGGGTACACAAGAGATGTAGCGGGATCTCAGGAAGCTTAATTAAGAATGTAGGATTCACATGCAGCAGCTGTGCTGAAACAGCAAGCAAACAGCCACAGGAAACAAGTACCACCAATCTCTGGGAGGGCCCTGTAGAAACAGTAAACAGCTTCTGCTACCTAGGTGACCGAATTAGCAACGGAGGTGGGTGCTCAGAAAGTACAATAACTAGGGTAAGAACGGGATGGAAGAAGTTTAGGGAACTACTACCACTGCTAGCTGCAAAAGGCTTCTCCCTCAGAATGAAAGGCAGACTGTATGATGCGTGTATCCGAACAGCGATGTTGCATGGTAGTGAGACCTGGGTGCTGAAGGTGGAAGACTTACGTAGATTAGAGAGAAACGAAGCCTGCATGCTCCGATGGATGTGTAACAGTAATATACGTGAACGACAAAGCATAAAGGAATTGAGAGAGAGACTGAGCATAAGAGGAATCAAATGCTGTGTGCAGGAGAGGCGGTTACGCTGGTATGGACATGTGATGCGTATGAAGGATGATAGCTGCATAAAAAGGTGCAGAGCACTAGAAGTTGATGGAAACCGCGGGGTGGGGAGACCCAAGATGACTTGCGATGAGGTGATAAAAGCCGACCTTACCCAACTACACCTCTCAAAGTCAATGACACACGACCGTGACTTCTGGCGTCACGCAGTTATACAGGGTACCCGACCTCCCATGGGTACATGCTGAAGCATATAAACAATATGCCCCCACTCCCCCCACCGCAAGGTGGTCGTGGAGGTGCCACGGCAAAAAAGCACCCAGCCCACACTGTAAAGTGGACGTGTAGGCGCCACGAAAAAGCACCCAGCACTCACTGTAAATGAGGTTGGTGTTAGGAAGGGCATCCAGCTGTAGAAATCAAGCCAGATCAGTTCCTGTATGAGCAAGGCATGGTCAGCC
>CAXHJY010001001.1:75000-115000 GCA_964016885.1 Eledone cirrhosa
TTCGGCTTGTACTCGTGGGAAGTCATGTATGTATATAAATACATACATATATATATACATATATATATGGTGGCTGCCAACTCGTATGGCCACTACTTTATATCCATGTAGGAGAACCCCTACCGATGCGCTGAACGAGTCTGACTTTTTAGTCCAGCCAGCGACTTGAAAACTGGTACAAACACTACACTTGTGACAATTATTGACACATAGTGCTGGGCCCATGGTACCATGTGACGACAAGTGCACAGAGATCTCCAGATATAAAGCAATGCCTGTGCCGTGAAGCTTTTATTATGAGCAAAGGCACTGCACAAAGCCAGTCCCACTCTCTTAACCAAGATGATATTTACCAAAAAGAAGAACAAGTCAACATCATTGGATACCATCAGGGCTGCAGGTGTTATATCAGAGTTTTCCTTCTCCTAGAATTCTGCCTTGACAAAGACTAAGGGGTCATCTCTCCCGGTGATTTTGGATGGCCATTGACTCTTAAGAGCTCCTTTGCCCTTTGACAGGTTTTGTTTTTAGTCCTGCAGGATGTCCAAAGTCATCCTCCTCACCAAGAAACCTTGATGGGGTTGCCAGTTTAGTCGCCAATGACCCGACCATGAGACAGGTTGTACTGGGATACATGTTACCAGTAGCACCAACTGGTGTCCTGACATATATATATACATATGTGTATACATACATATATATATGAATATATATATATATATAGCCGTGGAGTGGGGAGACCCAAGAAGACCTGGGATGAGGTGATAAAAGCCGACCTTAACCAATTTCACCTCTCAAAGGCGATCACACACGACCGTGACCTCTGGCGTCACACAGTAATACAGAAGACCTGACTTCCCACGAGTACAAGCCGAAGCTGAAGCATATAGACAATATGCCCCCACCCCTTCCCACTACAAAGTGATTGTGGAGGTGCCACGGTAAAAAACACCCAGCACTCACTGTAAATGAGCTTGGTGTTAGGAAGGGCATCCAGCTGTAGAAATCAGTTCTTGTATAAGCAAGACAGGTTCAGCCGACTGGACACTGCCCACAACAGGAGAACCCATCTAACCCATGCTAGCATGGGAGAATGGACGTAAAACGGTGATGATGATGATGATATATGTATATATGTATATATACATATATATAGATATATATATTTATATATATATATATGTATATATATATATATATATATATATATATATATATATATATATATATTTATATATATATATATTTATATATATATATATTTATATATATATATATATATATATATATTTATATATATATATATATATATATATATATATATATATATTTATATATATATATATTTATATATATATATATATTTATATATATATATATTTATATATATATATATATATTTATATATATATATATATATATATTTATATATATATATTTATATATATATATATATATTTATATATATATATATTCATATATATATATTTCGTTTCTGAATTTGTTTAGCAAGATTCTTTATCTGAAATCGTGTGTTGAAACCGATATTGTTATACTTTCGGAGGGTCATGTTGCCAATAAGAAACACACGCACCAGTTGCTTTCACTTCAATTTATTATATATTTATAAATTTACAAATGAACATAAACACACACAGACACCCGGATGTGGCGCATGCGCAAACTGAGCACACAACACACACACAGAAACAAAATGGCGTAGGACAGAACAAAGGAAAGGCACAGAAACAAAGAAAGGAATCCCCAGTCACTGAAGAGGTCACAGAGTGTGTGACGAAAGGACTATGACTATATATAAACAACTATCTGGTTGTGGAACCAACCAACCAACCAGAAATTTATAAATTTATAGATTTATAAATTTGTAAATTTATAAATATATAATAAATTGAAGTGAAAGCAACTGGTGCGTGTGTTTCTTATTGGCAACATGACCCTTCCAAAGTATAACAATATATATATATATTTATATATATTTATATATTTATATATATATATATATATATATATATATATATATATATATATTTAGATAGCAGCTGTTTTAGGTTATGTAACTGTTATAGAAACACGTGTCAATAAATTCCTTTCTACTAAACTGTATCCATTCAAATCTTTCTATTTTTCTCCGGATTACTTTTGGAACTACAACTGGAACCGTCGAGCAAACTCTACGTGAGCTGATAATCTACTGTGTGTAATATTTATATTACAACACAACGGAAAATACTGTATATATATATTTATATATATATATATATATGCATGAAAGTCGATAGCTGTATAACAAAGTGCAGGGCAATAAAGATAGACGGTAGTCACGGAATAGGCAGACCTAGAAAAACCTGGGACGAGCTGATAAACTCCGACATCACACACTTACACCTCTCCAAGACAATGTCACTGGACCGAGACCTTTGGCGGTACTCAGTAACAGAGAAGACCCGCCTTACCTAAATATATAGTAAAACCTACTCCAGCCAGTAGGCATCTCTAACAAAATACACCCCGTCCCACCACCACCACCCCCACCCCATCCACACCACCCCGTTCTATGTAAAGTTATGTTGGTGCCGCGCCATCCAGGCCGAAACAAATGAGATCGTGTAGGTGTCACGACAAAAAAACACACAGTCCACGCTGTAATGTGGCCGTGTAGGCAACACGGTAAAAACCTCCCAGACCCACACTGTAAATGTGGTTGGTGTTAGGAAGGGCATCCAACTGTAGAAAACCTGCCAGACAGTCCTATGCGAGCAAGACAATCACTCTTGCCTCAAGTGGGACTACCCCCGTCCAAACCCATGCAAGCGTGGAACACGGACGTTAAACGTTGATGATGATGATGATGATATATATATATATATATATATATATATATATATATATATATATATAGAGAGAGAGAGAGAGAGGCACATGACTTAGTGGTTAGAGCATTGGTCTTGCAATCTAAAGTTTGTGAGCTCAATTCTCAGACCGGGTGCTGTGTTGTTTCCTTGAGCAAGACACTTTATTTCACATTGCTCCAGTTTACTCAGCTGTAGAAATGAGATGATAGGGACTGAGGTCCCTATCATTCCACTGCAAAGTGGTCGTGGAGTTGCTACGGCAAAAAAGCACCCAGCACTCACTGTAAATGAGGTTGGTGTTAGGAAGGGCATCCAGCTGTAGAAATCAAGCCAGAATCAGTTACCGTCCCACCCTTGCAAGCAGGGACAAGCGGACGTAAAATGAAATGAATGAAATGAAATGAATATATATGTATGTATGTATGTATGTATGTATGTATGTATGTATGTATGTATATTTATATATCATCATAATCATCATCATCGTTTTTACATCCACTTGGACTAAGAGCACGTTCTATTAAAGTTAAATAAACCTCATTGGAGAGTGAAAAAAAAGAAACTCCTTCAGATGTAAGATCTGTCTCTATCGTGGGTGAGAACACTATGGTGGCTGGATCATTAAACCATTTATATAAATTATTAGACCTCCATAGGTAAAAATACAGTGCTTGGGTAGTGGTGCAATTTCACTGCTAGCCATAGGGGCTATTTTCCCTAGATATACCTCTGGGCAGGGGCATAATTTCACTGCTGGCCATAGGCGCTATTTTCCCTACTTATGCCTCTGGTTGGATGGGTACTTTTCAGCACATCATCTCTTCCCTTGTGTTCCCTCGTCAATTCCTTTGTGGGTCTCAATGGCTTCCTTATTCAGGGATTTCCTGGCATTTCTTTACCCATCGATCATCCTCCATGCACATCACATGTCCATACCAACGCAGTCTTCTCTCCTATACACCACCTCAGGTTCTTCCCCTTAAACCCAGTTTCTCCCTCAAATCATCCAAGCTCTGCCTTTCTCTCACATTTACATTGCACAACCAACAGAGCATGGTTGCTTCATTTCTCTACAGTCACAGCCCATGTCTCACCAAAATGTAGCATCACAGCCGATGTCTCACTACCATGTAGCACCACAGCCCATGTCTCACTACCATGTAGCATTGCACTTCACCCACAGGCATCATACAGCTGTCCTTTTGTACAGAGGGATAAACCTTCTCTACATTCATCAATCGCTCATAACAACATTTCCAGGCCTCTTTCTTTTGGGCATCAGTGGAGCTAAGTACACCAGCATCAATATATACCTTTGATATATATATATATTCTACAGTGGATATGGCATATGCCTCTCAGACATGACACCCTTAATTTAATTTTGGATATATATATATATAGGAGAAAGTATGACCCCGACGGCAGAGCTCAAGCCATTTCGACGGCTATTTCAGTCCAGAAATAGCCGTCGAAACAGCTTGAGCTCTGCCATCGGGGTCATACTTTCTCCTATTTCCCACTCTACTACCCTAAGTATTGAGTACTCTGGTGCGTTATCGTCCATCTGATTCCTTACCACAATTCCTTTGTTATATATATATATCGACGACAGTTGATCAAGTTTCGCAAATCGGACCGAGGAAACAATGTTTCCATTGGTCTTTACAGTTGCTAGTACTATCTATCGGTCACAACTCCAGGTAGAAGGAGCAACGTGAAATAAAGTGTCTTGCTCAAGGACATAAGGCATCACCCGGTTCGGGAATCGAACTCACAACCTCACGATTGCAAATCCAATTTTCTAACCACTCAGCCATGCGCCTTCACTTTATATATATATGTGTGTGTGTGTATATATTGCTGTTATTCTATGAGAAAATCCTTTTACCATTTTCTACTGTTTTTCTTATTTTACTAATATATATCAACTCATGTGTCACTTCTCAAATATATATATATATATTCCAAATATATATATATATACACACACACATATATATATATATTCCAAATATATATATATATATATTCCAAATATATATATATATATATTCCAAATATATATATATATATTCCAAATATATATATATATTCCAAATATATATATATATATATATTTATTCCAAATATATATATATATTCCAAATATATATATATATATATATTCCAATAAAAGATGTAGTGGGATTACAGGTAAGCTAACTAAGAACATAGATTTTACATGTGGCCGGTGCTCTGGGGCAATAAGTAGCAGCAAGTGCCCATGAAATACTAGCTCTTTCAACTGCGCAGAGGGTTCTATAGAAATAGTGGACAGCTTCCGTCACCTGGGTGACAAAATCAGCAGTGGGGGAGGGTGCTCTGAAAGTACAGTAGCTAGAGTCAGAACTGGATGGAAAAAGTTCAGAGAGCTTATACCGCTATTAGCCGCTAAAGGGTTCTCCCTAAAAATGAAAGGCAGGTTGTATGATGCCTGCATACGAACAGCAATGTTGCATGGCAGTGAGACCTGGGCATTGTGTGCAGAGGATATACGCAGACTAGAGAGGAACAAAGCTTGCATGCTCCGCTGGATGTATAATAGTAATATACGTGAACGGCAAAGCATAAACGAACTAAGGAAAAAATTAGAAATAAGAGGGATCAGATGTTGTTTACTCGAGAGAAGGCTACGTTGGTATGGTCACGTGATGCGCATGAAGGACGATAGCTGTATAACAAAGTGCAGGGCAATAAAGATAGACGGTAGCCACGGAATAGGCAGACCCAGAAAAACCTGGGACGAGCTGATAAATTCCGACCTCACACACTTACACCTCACCAAGACAATGTCACTGGACCGAGACCTTTGGCGGTACTCAGTAATAGAGAAGACCCGCCTTACCTAAATACAAAGTAAAACCTACTACAGCCAGTAGGCATCTCTAACAAAATACAACCCCGTCCCACCACCCCCACCCCATCCACACTGCCCCTTTCAATGTAAAGTTATGTTGGTGCCACAACATCCAGACCGAAACAAATGAGATCGTGTAGGTGTCACGACAAAAAAACACACAGTCCACGCTGTAATGTGGCCGTGTAGGCAACACGGTAAAAACCTCCCAGACCCACACTGTAAATGTGGTTGGTGTTAGGAAGGGCATCCAACTGTAGAAAACCTGCCAGACAGTCCTATGCGAGCAAGACAACCACTCTTGCCTCAAGTGGGAAAACCCCCGTCCAAACCCATGCAAGCGTGGAACACGGACGTTAAACGATGATGATGATGATGATTCCAAATATATATATATATATATATTCCAAATATATATATATATTTCAAATATATATATATATATTCCAAATATATATATATATATATTCCAAATATATATATATATATATATTCCAAATATATATATACACACACATATATATATATATATACACACACATATATATATATCACCCTTTTGGCTGTATTAAATATACACACACGAATCCTTATACGCTCACATGCACACACATAGCTGCCCTACTAATTACACTACAATACCTACAAAGGCCCACACAAAGAATAGGGCCACTACTTATATATACACCCATCATCTCACAAACCACAATGGACACTATATTTTGTTGTCACGTTGCCAGTCTTCCGACTGGCAACGTGACAAATGATGTAGAAGTCATTTCTATATATAATTGTTTCTACTTTTGGCACAAGGCCAGCAATTACCCCAGTGTATTACTGGCACTTTATTTTATCGACCCCGTAAGGAGAAAAAGTTAACCTCGCCAGGATTTGAACTCAGACCGTAAAGGGCCGTAACTCTATGCTGCAAAGCATGGTGTCCGATCCTCTACTTATATTGCCAATCTGCCATTCTTCTATATATAATTTCTATATATATACTACTAAAAATCTGTGATTGCTTGCTTGCTTGCTTGTCTGTAATGTAATACAGCAAAAAGGGTGCATGATGGGAAAATACTTTGAAAGGAATGGGAATACAAATGGAATAAAACAAGTTTTGCATAAATCGGAGCACATGTTCCTGAGATATGGGGTTTTCTGGGTACCTTCATAAATAGAGAGAGAGAAAGAGATAAGAGTTGTGAGAGAGTAGATTGAGAGAGAGACATAGAGAGAAGGAGAGGAGAATGGAAGAGAGAGAGAGAGAGCTGGTGGTGTTGTTGAATGAAATTACAAATGGTGACTTCACAGAAATGAATACAGCATTATTGTATCCTGCTAAATAGAAAGTGTTTCTAAGTGTGTGTGTGTGAATATCATCATCATCATTTTACATCCATTTTTCCTTGCTTGCAAGGGTGGGACGGGTCCTATTCAGCACAGCATCTCTCCACTTGTTATGGTCCTTCGTCATCTCCTCCGTGAGCTTCAGCGATCTGAGGTCTGCTCTCACCACCTCCCCCATGTTTTACGTGGTCTTCCTCTACTGCGTCTTCCCTTACTGGGATTTCTTGGCACTTCTTCACCCATTGATCAGCCTCCATGCACATCACATGTCCATACCATTGCAGTCTCCTCTCCCGCACACAACTTATCCCTCTTATACCCAGTTTCTCTCTCAACACATCCATGCTTGGTCATTCACGCACATTGACATTGCACATCCAACGGAGCATACTTGCTTCATTTCTCTCCAGCCATCGCATATCCTCTGCAGTTGCTGCCCAAGTCTCACTACCATGTGCTCCTCACACAGGCATCATATATACGTAGGGCTTCTTTATCAGCAGAGGAAACAGCTCCCTAAACTTCTTCCAACCCATCCTTATTCTAGATACTATGGCCTCGGAACACCTCCCTCCCATGATAATCTGATCACCTAGGTACCGGAAGCTATCCACCACTTCTATAGAACCCACCTGCATTTGAAAAATGTGTCTATCACTGCCAACTTTCCCTATACATCTACTGCATACGTAGTGTGTGTGTGTTAGTATGTGTGTGTGTGTATGTTAGTATATGTGTGTGTGAGTGTGTGTATTTGTATATGTATGTGTGTTTTTGTATGTGTGTGTGTGTTTTTGTATGTGTGTGTGTTTGTATATGTGTGTGTGTGTGTGTTTGTATATATATTTGTGTGTGTGCGTGTATGTGTGTGTACAGAAAATTTTTTCAACAAAGTATTCTCATTGGCTAACATCCATGAGGCTGGCTAGTTTTGTTGGGGAGCCAGCCACATCTGTTGGAGACAGTTACTTGTGACCCCGCTGGAGGGGGTGTCTGAAGACTCTGACACACTCAATACTCTCAGTGGGCGAAGAAGAAGAAGAAGAAGAAGAAGAAGAAGAAGAAGAAGAAGAAGAAGAAGAAGAAGACGAAAAAGAAGAAGAAGAAGAAGGAGAAGAAGAAGAAGAAGAAGAAGAAGAAGAAGAAGAAGAAGAAGAAAAGCTGATAAGGCAACAAAATGGTGTCAATGTCAGAATTGGGTAACATTTACTGTCTCGGACAGAGACCAGCAGCTAGAGGTGTGTTGTCTCGGACAGAGACCAGCAGCTAGAGGTGTGTTGACTCGGACAGAGACCAGTGGCTAGAGGTGTGTTGACTCGGACAGAGACCAGCGGCTAGAGGTGTGTTGGCTCGGACAGAGACCAGCAGCTAGAGGTGTGTTGTCTCGGACAGAGACCAGCAGCTAGAGGTGTGTTGACTCGGACAGAGACCAGTGGCTAGAGGTGTGTTGACTCGGACAGAGACCAGCGGCTAGAGGTGTGTTGGCTCGGACAGAGACCAGCGGCTAGAGGTGTGTTGGCTCGGACAGAGACCAGCAGCTAGAGGTGTGTTGACTCGGACAGAGACCAGCGGCTAGAGGTGTGTTGGCTCAGACAGAGACCAGCGGCTAGAGGTGTGTTGGCTCAGACAGAGACCAGCGGCTAGAGGTGTGTTGGCTCGGACAGAGACCAGCAGCTAGAGGTGTGTTGGCTCAGACAGAGACCAGCGGCTAGAGGTGTGTTGGCTCAGACAGAGACCAGCGGCTAGAGGTGTGTTGACTCGGACAGAGACCAGCGGCTAGAGGTGTGTTGGCTCGGACAGAGACCAGCAGCTAGAGGTGTGTTGGCTCAGACAGAGACCAGCGGCTAGAGGTGTGTTGGCTCAGACAGAGACCAGCGGCTAGAGGTGTGTTGGCTCGGACAGAGATCAGCAGCTAGAGGTGTGTTGGCTCAGACAGAGACCAGCAGCTAGAGGTGTGTTGGCTCGGACAGAGACCAGCGGCTAGAGATGTGTTGGCTCGGACAGAGACCAGCGGCTAGAGGTGTGTTGACTCAGACAGAGACCAGCGGCTAGAGGTGTGTTGGCTCAGACAGAGACCAGCAGCTAGAGGTGTGTTGACTCGGACAGAGACCAGCAGCTAGAGGTGTGTTGGCTCGGACAGAGACCAACGGCTAGAGGTGTGTTGGCTCAGACAGAGACCAGTGGCTAGAGGTGTGTTGGCTCGGACAGAGACCAGCGGCTAGAGGTGTGTTGGCTCGGACAGAGACCAGCAGCTAGAGGTGTGTTGACTCGGACAGAGACCAGTGGCTAGAGGTGTGTTGACTCGGACAGAGACCAGCGGCTAGAGGTGTGTTGGCTCGGACAGAGACCAGCAGCTAGAGGTGTGTTGTCTCGGACAGAGACCAGCAGCTAGAGGTGTGTTGACTCGGACAGAGACCAGTGGCTAGAGGTGTGTTGACTCGGACAGAGACCAGCGGCTAGAGGTGTGTTGGCTCGGACAGAGACCAGCGGCTAGAGGTGTGTTGGCTCGGACAGAGACCAGCAGCTAGAGGTGTGTTGACTCGGACAGAGACCAGCGGCTAGAGGTGTGTTGGCTCAGACAGAGACCAGCGGCTAGAGGTGTGTTGGCTCAGACAGAGACCAGCGGCTAGAGGTGTGTTGGCTCGGACAGAGACCAGCAGCTAGAGGTGTGTTGGCTCAGACAGAGACCAGCGGCTAGAGGTGTGTTGGCTCAGACAGAGACCAGCGGCTAGAGGTGTGTTGACTCGGACAGAGACCAGCGGCTAGAGGTGTGTTGGCTCGGACAGAGACCAGCAGCTAGAGGTGTGTTGGCTCAGACAGAGACCAGCGGCTAGAGGTGTGTTGGCTCAGACAGAGACCAGCGGCTAGAGGTGTGTTGGCTCGGACAGAGATCAGCAGCTAGAGGTGTGTTGGCTCAGACAGAGACCAGCAGCTAGAGGTGTGTTGGCTCGGACAGAGACCAGCGGCTAGAGATGTGTTGGCTCGGACAGAGACCAGCGGCTAGAGGTGTGTTGACTCAGACAGAGACCAGCGGCTAGAGGTGTGTTGGCTCAGACAGAGACCAGCAGCTAGAGGTGTGTTGACTCGGACAGAGACCAGCAGCTAGAGGTGTGTTGGCTCGGACAGAGACCAACGGCTAGAGGTGTGTTGGCTCAGACAGAGACCAGTGGCTAGAGGTGTGTTGGCTCGGACAGAGACCAGCGGCTAGAGGAGTGTTGACTCGGACAGAGACCAGTGGCTAGATGAGTGTTGACTCGGACAGAGACCAGCAGCTAGAGGTGTGTTGACTCGGACAGAGACCAGCGGCTAGAGGAGTGTTGACTCGGACAGAGACCAGTGGCTAGATGAGTGTTGACTCGGACAGAGACCAGTGGCTAGAGGTGTGTTGACTCGGACAGAGACCAGCGGCTAGAGGAGTGTTGACTCGGACAGAGACCAGCGGCTAGAGGAGTGTTGACTCGGACAGAGACCAGTGGCTAGAGGTGTGTTGACTCGGACAGAGGCCAGCAGCTAGAGGTGTGTTGACTCGGACAGAGACCAGCGGCTAGAGGTGTGTTACCTCGGACAGAGACCAGCAGCTAGAGGTGTGTTGGCTCGGACAGAGACCAGCGGCTAGAGGTGTGTTGGCTCGGACAGAGACCAGTGGCTAGAGGTGTGTTGGCTCGGACAGAGACCAGTGTAGAGGAGTGTTGACTCGGACAGAGACCAGTGGCTAGAGGTGTGTTGGCTCGGACAGAGACCAGCGGCTAGAGGTGTGTCGGCTCGGACAGAGACCAGCGGCTAGAGGTGTGTCGGCTCGGACAGAGACCAGCGGCTAGAGGTGTGTTGGCTCGGACAGAGACCAGCAGCTAGAGGAGTGTTGGCTCGGACAGAGACCAGTGGCTAGAGGTGTGTTGGCTCGGACAGAGACCAGCGGCTAGAGGTGTGTTCGCTCGGACAGAGACCAGTGTAGAGGTGTGTTGGCTCGGACAGAGACCAGCAGCTAGAGGTGTGTTGGCTCGGACAGAGACCAGTGTTGAGGAGTGTTGGCTCGGACAAAGACCAGTGGCTAGAGGTGTGTTGGCTCGGACAGAGACCAGTGGCTAGAGGAGTGTTGGCTCGGACAGAGACCAGTGGCTAGAGGTGTATTGGCTCGGACAGAGACCAGTGGCTAGAGGTGTGTTGGCTTGGACAGAGACAAGTGGCTAGAGGTGTGTTGGCTCGGACAGAGACCAGCGGCTAGAGGTGTGTTGGCTCGGACAGAGACCAGTGGCTAGAGGTGTGTTGGCTCGGACAGAGACCAGTGGCTAGAGGTGTGTTGGCTCGGACAGAGACCAGTGGCTAGAGGTGTGTTGGCTCGGACAGAGACCAGCGGCTAGAGGTGTGTTGGCTCGGACAGAGACCAGTGGCTAGAGGTGTGTTGGCTCGGACAGAGACCAGCAGCTAGAGGAGTGTTGGCTCGGACAGAGACCAGCAGCTAGAGGTGTGTTGACTCGGACAGAGACCAGTGGCTAGAGGTGTGTTGGCTCGGACAGAGACCAGCAGCTAGAGGTGTGTTGGCTCAGACAGAGACCAGCAGCTAGAGGTGTGTTGGCTCGGACAGAGACCAACGGCTAGAGGTGTGTTGGCTCAGACAGAGACCAGCAGCTAGAGGTGTGTTGGCTCGGACAGAGACCAGCAGCTAGAGGTGTGTTGGCTCAGACAGAGACCAGCAGCTAGAGGTGTGTTGGCTCAGACAGAGACCAGCAGCTAGAGGTGTGTTGGCTCGGACAGAGACCAACGGCTAGAGGTGTGTTGGCTCAGACAGAGACCAGCGGCTAGAGGTGTGTTGGCTCAGACAGAGACCAGTGGCTAAAGGTGTGTTGGCTCAGACAGAGACCAGCGGCTAGAGGTGTGTTGGCTCGGACAGAGACCAGCAGCTAGAGGTGTGTTGGCTCAGACAGAGACCAGCAGCTAGAGGTGTGTTGGCTCGGACAGAGACCAGCAGCTAGAGGTGTGTTGGCTCGGACAGAGACCAGCGGCTAGAGGTGTGTTGGCTCGGACAGAGACCAACGGCTAGAGGTGTGTTGGCTCAGACAGAGACCAGCAGCTAGAGGTGTGTTGGCTCGGACAGAGACCAGCGGCTAGAGGTGTGTTGGCTCGGACAGAGACCAACGGCTAGAGGAGTGTTGGCTCGGACAGAGACCAGCAGCTAGAGGTGTGTTGGCTCAGACAGAGACCAGCGGCTAGAGGTGTGTTGGCTCAGACAGAGACCAGCAGCTAGAGGTGTGTTGGCTCAGACAGAGACCAGCGGCTAGAGATGTGTTGGCTCGGACAGAGACCAGCGGCTAGAGGTGTGTTGACTCGGACAGAGACCAGCGGCTAGAGGTGTGTTGGCTCGGACAGAGACCAGCGGCTAGAGGGGTGTTGGCTCGGACAGAGACCAGCAGCTAGAGGTGTGTTGGCTCGGACAGAGACCAGCAGCTAGAGGTGTGTTGGCTCGGACAGAGACCAGCAGCTAGAGGTGTGTTGGCTCGGACAGAGACCAGCAGCTAGAGGTGTGTTGGCTCGGACAGAGACCAGCGGCTAGAGGTGTGTTGGCTCGGACAGAGACCAACGGCTAGAGGTGTGTTGGCTCGGACAGAGACCAGCAGCTAGAGGTGTGTTGCCTCGGACAGAGACCAGCAGCTAGAGGTGTGTTGGCTCGGACACAGACCAGCAGCTAGAGGTGTGTTGGCTCGGACAGAGACCAGCAGCTAGAGGTGTGTTGGCTCGGACAGAGACCAGCAGCTAGAGGTGTGTTGGCTCGGACAGAGACCAGTGGCTAGAGGTGTGTTGACTCGGACAGAGACCAGCGGCTAGAGGTGTGTTGGCTCAGACAGAGACCAGCGGCTAGAGGTGTGTTGGCTCAGACAGAGATCAGCGGCTAGAGGTGTTTTGGCTCGGACAGAGACCAGCAGCTAGAGGTGTGTTGGCTCAGACAGAGACCAGCGGCTAGAGGTGTGTTGGCTCAGACAGAGACCAGCGGCTAGAGGTGTGTTGACTCGGACAGAGACCAGCGGCTAGAGGTGTGTTGGCTTGGACAGAGACCAGCAGCTAGAGGTGTGTTGGCTCAGACAGAGACCAGCGGCTAGAGGTGTGTTGGCTCAGACAGAGACCAGCGGCTAGAGGTGTGTTGGCTCGGACAGAGATCAGCAGCTAGAGGTGTGTTGGCTCAGACAGAGACCAGCAGCTAGAGGTGTGTTGGCTCGGACAGAGACCAGCGGCTA
This sequence comes from Eledone cirrhosa, assembly GCA_964016885.1. NCBI lineage: Eukaryota > Metazoa > Mollusca > Cephalopoda > Octopoda > Eledonidae > Eledone > Eledone cirrhosa. The sequence goes on from CAXHJY010001001.1 coordinate 88,350, forward strand.
GAGATGTGTTGGCTCGGACAGTGACCAGCGGCTAGAGGTGTGTTGACTCAGACAGAGACCAGCGGCTAGAGGTGTGTTGGCTCAGACAGAGACCAGCAGCTAGAGGTGTGTTGACTCGGACAGAGACCAGCAGCTAGAGGTGTGTTGGCTCGGACAGAGACCAACGGCTAGAGGTGTGTTGGCTCAGACAGAGACCAGTGGCTAGAGGTGTGTTGGCTCGGACAGAGACCAGCGGCTAGAGGAGTGTTGCCTCGGACAGAGACCAGTGGCTAGATGAGTGTTGACTCGGACAGAGACCAGCAGCTAGAGGTGTGTTGACTCGGACAGAGACCAGCGGCTAGAGGAGTGTTGACTCGGACAGAGACCAGTGGCTAGATGAGTGTTGACTCGGACAGAGATCAGTGGCTAGAGGTGTGTTGACTCGGACAGAGACCAGCGGCTAGAGGAGTGTTGACTCGGACAGAGACCAGCGGCTAGAGGAGTGTTGACGCGGACAGAGACCAGTGGCTAGAGGTGTGTTGACTCGGACAGAGGCCAGCAGCTAGAGGTGTGTTGACTCGGACAGAGACCAGCGGCTAGAGGTGTGTTGGCTCGGACAGAGACCAGCGGCTAGAGGTGTGTTGGCTCGGACAGAGACCAACGGCTAGAGGTGTGTTGGCTCGGACAGAGACCAGCGGCTAGAGGTGTGTTGGCTCGGACAGAGACCAACGGCTAGAGGTGTGTTGGCTCGGACAGAGACCAGCAGCTAGAGGTGTGTTGCCTCGGACAGAGACCAGCAGCTAGAGGTGTGTTGGCTCGGACACAGACCAGCAGCTAGAGGTGTGTTGGCTCGGACAGAGACCAGCAGCTAGAGGTGTGTTGGCTCGGACAGAGACCAGCAGCTAGAGGTGTGTTGGCTCGGACAGAGACCAGTGGCTAGAGGTGTGTTGACTCGGACAGAGACCAGCGGCTAGAGGTGTGTTGGCTCAGACAGAGACCAGCGGCTAGAGGTGTGTTGGCTCAGACAGAGATCAGCGGCTAGAGGTGTTTTGGCTCGGACAGAGACCAGCAGCTAGAGGTGTGTTGGCTCAGACAGAGACCAGCGGCTAGAGGTGTGTTGGCTCAGACAGAGACCAGCGGCTAGAGGTGTGTTGACTCGGACAGAGACCAGCGGCTAGAGGTGTGTTGGCTTGGACAGAGACCAGCAGCTAGAGGTGTGTTGGCTCAGACAGAGACCAGCGGCTAGAGGTGTGTTGGCTCAGACAGAGACCAGCGGCTAGAGGTGTGTTGGCTCGGACAGAGATCAGCAGCTAGAGGTGTGTTGGCTCAGACAGAGACCAGCAGCTAGAGGTGTGTTGGCTCGGACAGAGACCAGCGGCTAGAGATGTGTTGGCTCGGACAGTGACCAGCGGCTAGAGGTGTGTTGACTCAGACAGAGACCAGCGGCTAGAGGTGTGTTGGCTCAGACAGAGACCAGCAGCTAGAGGTGTGTTGACTCGGACAGAGACCAGCAGCTAGAGGTGTGTTGGCTCGGACAGAGACCAACGGCTAGAGGTGTGTTGGCTCAGACAGAGACCAGTGGCTAGAGGTGTGTTGGCTCGGACAGAGACCAGCGGCTAGAGGAGTGTTGCCTCGGACAGAGACCAGTGGCTAGATGAGTGTTGACTCGGACAGAGACCAGCAGCTAGAGGTGTGTTGACTCGGACAGAGACCAGCGGCTAGAGGAGTGTTGACTCGGACAGAGACCAGTGGCTAGATGAGTGTTGACTCGGACAGAGATCAGTGGCTAGAGGTGTGTTGACTCGGACAGAGACCAGCGGCTAGAGGAGTGTTGACTCGGACAGAGACCAGCGGCTAGAGGAGTGTTGACTCGGACAGAGACCAGTGGCTAGAGGTGTGTTGACTCGGACAGAGGCCAGCAGCTAGAGGTGTGTTGACTCGGACAGAGACCAGCGGCTAGAGGTGTGTTACCTCGGACAGAGACCAGCAGCTAGAGGTGTGTTGGCTCGGACAGAGACCAGCGGCTAGAGGTGTGTTGGCTCGGACAGAGACCAGTGGCTAGAGGTGTGTTGGCTCGGACAGAGACCAGTGTAGAGGAGTGTTGACTCGGACAGAGACCAGTGGCTAGAGGTGTGTTGGCTCGGACAGAGACCAGCGGCTAGAGGTGTGTTGGCTCGGACAGAGACCAGCAGCTAGAGGTGTGTTGGCTCAGACAGAGACCAGCAGCTAGAGGTGTGTTGGCTCAGACAGAGACCAGCAGCTAGAGGTGTGTTGGCTCGGACAGAGACCAACGGCTAGAGGTGTGTTGGCTCAGACAGAGACCAGCGGCTAGAGGTGTGTTGGCTCAGACAGAGACCAGTGGCTAAAGGTGTGTTGGCTCAGACAGAGACCAGCGGCTAGAGGTGTGTTGGCTCGGACAGAGACCAGCAGCTAGAGGTGTGTTGGCTCAGACAGAGACCAGCAGCTAGAGGTGTGTTGGCTCGGACAGAGACCAGGAGCTAGAGGTGTGTTGGCTCGGACAGAGACCAGCGGCTAGAGGTGTGTTGGCTCGGACAGAGACCAACGGCTAGAGGTGTGTTGGCTCAGACAGAGACCAGCAGCTAGAGGTGTGTTGGCTCGGACAGAGACCAGCGGCTAGAGGTGTGTTGGCTCGGACAGAGACCAACGGCTAGAGGAGTGTTGGCTCGGACAGAGACCAGCAGCTAGAGGTGTGTTGGCTCAGACAGAGACCAGCGGCTAGAGGTGTGTTGGCTCAGACAGAGACCAGCAGCTAGAGGTGTGTTGGCTCAGACAGAGACCAGCGGCTAGAGGTGTGTTGACTCGGACAGAGACCAGCGGCTAGAGGTGTGTTGGCTCGGACAGAGACCAGCGGCTAGAGGGGTGTTGGCTCGGACAGAGACCAGCAGCTAGAGGTGTGTTGGCTCGGACAGAGACCAGCAGCTAGAGGTGTGTTGGCTCGGACAGAGACCAGCAGCTAGAGGTGTGTTGGCTCGGACAGAGACCAGCAGCTAGAGGTGTGTTGGCTCGGACAGAGACCAGCGGCTAGAGGTGTGTTGGCTCGGACAGAGACCAACGGCTAGAGGTGTGTTGGCTCGGACAGAGACCAGCAGCTAGAGGTGTGTTGCCTCGGACAGAGACCAGCAGCTAGAGGTGTGTTGGCTCGGACACAGACCAGCAGCTAGAGGTGTGTTGGCTCGGACAGAGACCAGCAGCTAGAGGTGTGTTGGCTCGGACAGAGACCAGCAGCTAGAGGTGTGTTGGCTCGGACAGAGACCAGTGGCTAGAGGTGTGTTGACTCGGACAGAGACCAGCGGCTAGAGGTGTGTTGGCTCAGACAGAGACCAGCGGCTAGAGGTGTGTTGGCTCAGACAGAGATCAGCGGCTAGAGGTGTGTTGGCTCGGACAGAGACCAGCAGCTAGAGGTGTGTTGGCTCAGACAGAGACCAGCGGCTAGAGGTGTGTTGGCTCAGACAGAGACCAGCGGCTAGAGGTGTGTTGACTCGGACAGAGACCAGCGGCTAGAGGTGTGTTGGCTTGGACAGAGACCAGCAGCTAGAGGTGTGTTGGCTCAGACAGAGACCAGCGGCTAGAGGTGTGTTGGCTCGGACAGAGACCAGCGGCTAGAGATGTGTTGGCTCGGACAGAGACCAGCGGCTAGAGGTGTGTTGACTCAGACAGAGACCAGCGGCTAGAGGTGTGTTGGCTCAGACTGAGACCAGCAGCTAGAGGTGTGTTGACTCGGACAGAGACCAGCAGCTAGAGGTGTGTTGGCTCGGACAGAGACCAACGGCTAGAGGTGTGTTGGCTCAGACAGAGACCAGTGGCTAGAGGTGTGTTGGCTCGGACAGAGACCAGCGGCTAGAGGAGTGTTGCCTCGGACAGAGACCAGTGGCTAGATAAGTGTTGACTCGGACAGAGACCAGCAGCTAGAGGTGTGTTGACTCGGACAGAGACCAGCGGCTAGAGGAGTGTTGACTCGGACAGAGACCAGTGGCTAGATGAGTGTTGACTCGGACAGAGACCAGTGGCTAGAGGTGTGTTGACTCGGACAGAGACCAGCGGCTAGAGGAGTGTTGACTCGGACAGAGACCAGCGGCTAGAGGAGTGTTGACTCGGACAGAGACCAGTGGCTAGAGGTGTGTTGACTCGGACAGAGGCCAGCAGCTAGAGGTGTGTTGACTCGGACAGAGACCAGCGGCTAGAGGTGTGTTACCTCGGACAGAGACCAGCAGCTAGAGGTGTGTTGGCTCGGATAGAGACCAGCGGCTAGAGGTGTGTTGGCTCGGACAGAGACCAGTGGCTAGAGGTGTGTTGGCTCGGACAGAGACCAGTGTAGAGGAGTGTTGACTCGGACAGAGACCAGTGGCTAGAGGTGTGTTGGCTCGGACAGAGACCAGCGGCTAGAGGTGTGCCGGCTCGGACAGAGACCAGCGGCTAGAGGTGTGTCGGCTCGGACAGAGACCAGCGGCTAGAGGTGTGTTGGCTCGGACAGAGACCAGCAGCTAGAGGAGTGTTGGCTCGGACAGAGACCAGTGGCTAGAGGTGTGTTGGCTCGGACAGAGACCAGCGGCTAGAGGTGTGTTCGCTCGGACAGAGACCAGTGTAGAGGTGTGTTGGCTCGGACAGAGACCAGCAGCTAGAGGTGTGTTGGCTCGGACAGAGACCAGTGTAGAGGAGTGTTGGCTCGGACAGAGACCAGTGGCTAGAGGTGTGTTGGCTCGGACAGAGACCAGTGGCTAGAGGAGTGTTGGCTCGGACAGAGACCAGTGGCTAGAGGTGTATTGGCTCAGACAGAGACCAGCGGCTAGAGGTGTGTTGGCTCAGACAGAGACCAGCAGCTAGAGGTGTGTTGACTCGGACAGAGACCAGCAGCTAGAGGTGTGTTGGCTCGGACAGAGACCAACGGCTAGAGGTGTGTTGGCTCAGACAGAGACCAGTGGCTAGAGGTGTGTTGGCTCGGACAGAGACCAGCGGCTAGAGGAGTGTTGACTCGGACAGAGACCAGTGGCTAGATGAGTGTTGACTCGGACAGAGACCAGCAGCTAGAGGTGTGTTGACTCGGACAGAGACCAGCGGCTAGAGGAGTGTTGACTCGGACAGAGACCAGTGGCTAGATGAGTGTTGACTCGGACAGAGACCAGTGGCTAGAGGTGTGTTGACTCGGACAGAGACCAGCGGCTAGAGGAGTGTTGACTCGGACAGAGACCAGCGGCTAGAGGAGTGTTGACTCGGACAGAGACCAGTGGCTAGAGGTGTGTTGACTCGGACAGAGGCCAGCAGCTAGAGGTGTGTTGACTCGGACAGAGACCAGCGGCTAGAGGTGTGTTACCTCGGACAGAGACCAGCAGCTAGAGGTGTGTTGGCTCGGACAGAGACCAGCGGCTAGATGTGTGTTGGCTCGGACAGAGACCAGTGGCTAGAGGTGTGTTGGCTCGGACAGAGACCAGTGTAGAGGAGTGTTGACTCGGACAGAGACCAGTGGCTAGAGGTGTGTTGGCTCGGACAGAGACCAGCGGCTAGAGGTGTGTCGGCTCGGACAGAGACCAGCGGCTAGAGGTGTGTCGGCTCGGACAGAGACCAGCGGCTAGAGGTGTGTTGGCTCGGACAGAGACCAGCAGCTAGAGGAGTGTTGGCTCGGACAGAGACCAGTGGCTAGAGGTGTGTTGGCTCGGACAGAGACCAGCGGCTAGAGGTGTGTTGGCTCGGACAGAGACCAGTGGCTAGAGGTGTGTTGGCTCGGACCGTGACCAGTGTAGAGGAGTGTTGGCTCGGACAGAGACCAGTGGCTAGAGGTGTGTTGGCTCGGACAGAGACCAGTGGCTAGAGGAGTGTTGGCTCGGACAGAGACCAGTGGCTAGAGGTGTATTGGCTCGGACAGAGACCAGTGGCTAGAGGTGTGTTGGCTTGGACAGAGACCAGTGGCTAGAGGTGTGTTGGCTCGGACAGAGACCAGCGGCTAGAGGTGTGTTGGCTCGGACAGAGACCAGTGGCTAGAGGTGTGTTGGCTCGGACAGAGACCAGTGGCTAGAGGTGTGTTGGCTCGGACAGAGACCAGTGGCTAGAGGTGTGTTGGCTCGGACAGAGACCAGCGGCTAGAGGTGTGTTGGCTCGGACAGAGACCAGTGGCTAGAGGTGTGTTGGCTCGGACAGAGACCAGCAGCTAGAGGAGTGTTGGCTCGGACAGAGACCAGCAGCTAGAGGTGTGTTGACTCGGACAGAGACCAGTGGCTAGAGGTGTGTTGGCTCGGACAGAGACCAGCAGCTAGAGGTGTGTTGGCTCAGACAGAGACCAGCAGCTAGAGGTGTGTTGGCTCGGACAGAGACCAACGGCTAGAGGTGTGTTGGCTCAGACAGAGACCAGCAGCTAGAGGTGTGTTGGCTCGGACAGAGACCAGCAGCTAGAGGTGTGTTGGCTCAGACAGAGACCAGCAGCTAGAGGTGTGTTGGCTCAGACAGAGACCAGCAGCTAGAGGTGTGTTGGCTCGGACAGAGACCAACGGCTAGAGGTGTGTTGGCTCAGGCAGAGACCAGCGGCTAGAGGTGTGTTGGCTCAGACAGAGACCAGTGGCTAAAGGTGTGTTGGCTCAGACAGAGACCAGCGGCTAGAGGTGTGTTGGCTCAGACAGAGACCAGCGGCTAGAGGTGTGTTGGCTCGGACAGAGACCAGCAGCTAGAGGTGTGTTGGCTCAGACAGAGACCAGCAGCTAGAGGTGTGTTGGCTCGGACAGAGACCAGCGGCTAGAGGTGTGTTGGCTCGGACAGAGACCAACGGCTAGAGGTGTGTTGGCTCAGACAGAGACCAGCAGCTAGAGGTGTGTTGGCTCGGACAGAGACCAGCGGCTAGAGGTGTGTTGGCTCGGACAGAGACCAACGGCTAGAGGAGTGTTGGCTCGGACAGAGACCAGCAGCTAGAGGTGTGTTGGCTCAGACAGAGACCAGCGGCTAGAGGTGTGTTGGCTCAGACAGAGACCAGCAGCTAGAGGTGTGTTGGCTCAGACAGAGACCAGCGGCTAGAGATGTGTTGGCTCGGACAGAGACCAGCGGCTAGAGGTGTGTTGACTCGGACAGAGACCAGCGGCTAGAGGTGTGTTGGCTCGGACAGAGACCAGCGGCTAGAGGGGTGTTGGCTCGGACAGAGACCAGCAGCTAGAGGTGTGTTGGCTCGGACAGAGACCAGCAGCTAGAGGTGTGTTGGCTCGGACAGAGACCAGCAGCAAGAGGTGTGTTGGCTCGGACAGAGACCAGCAGCTAGAGGTGTGTTGGCTCGGACAGAGACCAGCGGCTAGAGGTGTGTTGGCTCGGACAGAGACCAACGGCTAGAGGTGTGTTGGCTCGGACAGAGACCAGCAGCTAGAGGTGTGTTGGCTCGGACAGAGACCAGCAGCTAGAGGTGTGTTGGCTCGGACAGAGACCAGCAGCTAGAGGTGTGTTGGCTCGGACAGAGACCAGTGGCTAGAGGTGTGTTGACTCGGACAGAGACCAGCGGCTAGAGGTGTGTTGGCTCGGACAGAGACCAGCGGCTAGAGGTGTGTTAGCTCGGACAGAGACCAGCAGCTAGAGGTGTGTTGACTCGGACAGAGACCAGCGGCTAGAGGTGTGTTGGCTCAGACAGAGACCAGCGGCTAGAGGTGTGTTGGCTCAGACAGAGATCAGCGGCTAGAGGTGTGTTGGCTCGGACAGAGACCAGCAGCTAGAGGTGTGTTGGCTCAGACAGAGACCAGCGGCTAGAGGTGTGTTGGCTCAGACAGAGACCAGCGGCTAGAGGTGTGTTGACTCGGACAGAGACCAGCGGCTAGAGGTGTGTTGGCTCGGACAGAGACCAGCAGCTAGAGGTGTGTTGGCTCAGACAGAGACCAGCGGCTAGAGGTGTGTTGGCTCAGACAGAGACCAGCGGCTAGAGGTGTGTTGGCTCGGACAGAGATCAGCAGCTAGAGGTGTGTTGGCTCAGACAGAGACCAGCAGCTAGAGGTGTGTTGGCTCGGACAGAGACCAGCGGCTAGAGATGTGTTGGCTCGGACAGAGACCAGCGGCTAGAGGTGTGTTGACTCAGACAGAGACCTGAGGCTAGAGGTGTGTTGGCTCAGACAGAGACCAGCAGCTAGAGGTGTGTTGACTCGGACAGAGACCAGCAGCTAGAGGTGTGTTGGCTCGGACAGAGACCAACGGCTAGAGGTGTGTTGGCTCAGACAGAGACCAGTGGCTAGAGGTGTGTTGGCTCGGACAGAGACCAGCGGCTAGAGGAGTGTTGCCTCGGACAGAGACCAGTGGCTAGATGAGTGTTGACTCGGACAGAGACCAGCAGCTAGAGGTGTGTTGACTCGGACAGAGACCAGCGGCTAGAGGAGTGTTGACTCGGACAGAGACCAGTGGCTAGATGAGTGTTGACTCGGACAGAGACCAGTGGCTAGAGGTGTGTTGACTCGGACAGAGACCAGCGGCTAGAGGAGTGTTGACTCGGACAGAGACCAGCGGCTAGAGGAGTGTTGACTCGGACAGAGACCAGTGGCTAGAGGTGTGTTGACTCGGACAGAGGCCAGCAGCTAGAGGTGTGTTGACTCGGACAGAGACCAGCGGCTAGAGGTGTGTTGGCTCAGACAGAGACCAGCGGCTAGAGGTGTGTTGGCTCAGACAGAGATCAGCGGCTAGAGGTGTTTTGGCTCGGACAGAGACCAGCAGCTAGAGGTGTGTTGGCTCAGACAGAGACCAGCGGCTAGAGGTGTGTTGGCTCAGACAGAGACCAGCGGCTAGAGGTGTGTTGACTCGGACAGAGACCAGCGGCTAGAGGTGTGTTGGCTTGGACAGAGACCAGCAGCTAGAGGTGTGTTGGCTCAGACAGAGACCAGCGGCTAGAGGTGTGTTGGCTCAGACAGAGACCAGCGGCTAGAGGTGTGTTGGCTCGGACAGAGATCAGCAGCTAGAGGTGTGTTGGCTCAGACAGAGACCAGCAGCTAGAGGTGTGTTGGCTCGGACAGAGACCAGCGGCTAGAGATGTGTTGGCTCGGACAGTGACCAGCGGCTAGAGGTGTGTTGACTCAGACAGAGACCAGCGGCTAGAGGTGTGTTGGCTCAGACAGAGACCAGCAGCTAGAGGTGTGTTGACTCGGACAGAGACCAGCAGCTAGAGGTGTGTTGGCTCGGACAGAGACCAACGGCTAGAGGTGTGTTGGCTCAGACAGAGACCAGTGGCTAGAGGTGTGTTGGCTCGGACAGAGACCAGCGGCTAGAGGAGTGTTGCCTCGGACAGAGACCAGTGGCTAGATGAGTGTTGACTCGGACAGAGACCAGCAGCTAGAGGTGTGTTGACTCGGACAGAGACCAGCGGCTAGAGGAGTGTTGACTCGGACAGAGACCAGTGGCTAGATGAGTGTTGACTCGGACAGAGATCAGTGGCTAGAGGTGTGTTGACTCGGACAGAGACCAGCGGCTAGAGGAGTGTTGACTCGGACAGAGACCAGCGGCTAGAGGAGTGTTGACTCGGACAGAGACCAGTGGCTAGAGGTGTGTTACCTCGGACAGAGACCAGCAGCTAGAGGTGTGTTGGCTCGGACAGAGACCAGCGGCTAGAGGTGTGTTGGCTCGGACAGAGACCAGTGGCTAGAGGTGTGTTGGCTCGGACAGAGACCAGTGTAGAGGAGTGTTGACTCGGACAGAGACCAGTGGCTAGAGGTGTGTTGGCTCGGACAGAGACCAGCGGCTAGAGGTGTGTTGGCTCGGACAGAGACCAGCAGCTAGAGGTGTGTTGGCTCAGACAGAGACCAGCAGCTAGAGGTGTGTTGGCTCAGACAGAGACCAGCAGCTAGAGGTGTGTTGGCTCGGACAGAGACCAGCGGCTAGAGGTGTGTTGGCTCAGACAGAGACCAGCGGCTAGAGGTGTGTTGGCTCAGACAGAGACCAGTGGCTAAAGGTGTGTTGGCTCAGACAGAGACCAGCGGCTAGAGGTGTGTTGGCTCGGACAGAGACCAGCAGCTAGAGGTGTGTTGGCTCAGACAGAGACCAGCAGCTAGAGGTGTGTTGGCTCGGACAGAGACCAGGAGCTAGAGGTGTGTTGGCTCGGACAGAGACCAGCGGCTAGAGGTGTGTTGGCTCGGACAGAGACCAACGGCTAGAGGTGTGTTGGCTCAGACAGAGACCAGCAGCTAGAGGTGTGTTGGCTCGGACAGAGACCAGCGGCTAGAGGTGTGTTGGCTCGGACAGAGACCAACGGCTAGAGGAGTGTTGGCTCGGACAGAGACCAGCAGCTAGAGGTGTGTTGGCTCAGACAGAGACCAGCGGCTAGAGGTGTGTTGGCTCAGACAGAGACCAGCAGCTAGAGGTGTGTTGGCTCAGACAGAGACCAGCGGCTAGAGATGTGTTGGCTCGGACAGAGACCAGCGGCTAGAGGTGTGTTGACTCGGACAGAGACCAGCGGCTAGAGGTGTGTTGGCTCGGACAGAGACCAGCGGCTAGAGGGGTGTTGGCTCGGACAGAGACCAGCAGCTAGAGGTGTGTTGGCTCGGACAGAGACCAGCAGCTAGAGGTGTGTTGGCTCGGACAGAGACCAGCAGCTAGAGGTGTGTTGGCTCGGACAGAGACCAGCAGCTAGAGGTGTGTTGGCTCGGACAGAGACCAGCGGCTAGAGGTGTGTTGGCTCGGACAGAGACCAACGGCTAGAGGTGTGTTGGCTCGGACAGAGCCCAGCAGCTAGAGGTGTGTTGCCTCGGACAGAGACCAGCAGCTAGAGGTGTGTTGGCTCGGACACAGACCAGCAGCTAGAGGTGTGTTGGCTCGGACAGAGACCAGCAGCTAGAGGTGTGTTGGCTCGGACAGAGACCAGCAGCTAGAGGTGTGTTGGCTCGGACAGAGACCAGTGGCTAGAGGTGTGTTGACTCGGACAGAGACCAGCGGCTAGAGGTGTGTTGGCTCAGACAGAGACCAGCGGCTAGAGGTGTGTTGGCTCAGACAGAGATCAGCGGCTAGAGGTGTGTTGGCTCGGACAGAGACCAGCAGCTAGAGGTGTGTTGGCTCAGACAGAGACCAGCGGCTAGAGGTGTGTTGGCTCAGACAGAGACCAGCGGCTAGAGGTGTGTTGACTCGGACAGAGACCAGCGGCTAGAGGTGTGTTGGCTTGGACAGAGACCAGCAGCTAGAGGTGTGTTGGCTCAGACAGAGACCAGCGGCTAGAGGTGTGTTGGCTCAGACAGAGACCAGCGGCTAGAGGTGTGTTGGCTCGGACAGAGATCAGCAGCTAGAGGTGTGTTGGCTCAGACAGAGACCAGCAGCTAGAGGTGTGTTGGCTCGGACAGAGACCAGCGGCTAGAGATGTGTTGGCTCGGACAGAGACCAGCGGCTAGAGGTGTGTTGACTCAGACAGAGACCAGCGGCTAGAGGTGTGTTGGCTCAGACAGAGACCAGCAGCTAGAGGTGTGTTGACTCGGACAGAGACCAGCAGCTAGAGGTGTGTTGGCTCGGACAGAGACCAACGGCTAGAGGTGTGTTGGCTCAGACAGAGACCAGTGGCTAGAGGTGTGTTGGCTCGGACAGAGACCAGCGGCTAGAGGAGTGTTGCCTCGGACAGAGACCAGTGGCTAGATAAGTGTTGACTCGGACAGAGACCAGCAGCTAGAGGTGTGTTGGCTCGGACAGAGACCAGCGGCTAGAGATGTGTTGGCTCGGACAGAGACCAGCGGCTAGAGGTGTGTTGACTCAGACAGAGACCTGAGGCTAGAGGTGTGTTGGCTCAGACAGAGACCAGCAGCTAGAGGTGTGTTGACTCGGACAGAGACCAGCAGCTAGAGGTGTGTTGGCTCGGACAGAGACCAACGGCTAGAGGTGTGTTGGCTCAGACAGAGACCAGTGGCTAGAGGTGTGTTGGCTCGGACAGAGACCAGCGGCTAGAGGAGTGTTGCCTCGGACAGAGACCAGTGGCTAGATGAGTGTTGACTCGGACAGAGACCAGCAGCTAGAGGTGTGTTGACTCGGACAGAGACCAGCGGCTAGAGAAGTGTTGACTCGGACAGAGACCAGTGGCTAGATGAGTGTTGACTCGGACAGAGACCAGTGGCTAGAGGTGTGTTGACTCGGACAGAGACCAGCGGCTAGAGGAGTGTTGACTCGGACAGAGACCAGCGGCTAGAGGAGTGTTGACTCGGACAGAGACCAGTGGCTAGAGGTGTGTTGACTCGGACAGAGGCCAGCAGCTAGAGGTGTGTTGACTCGGACAGAGACCAGCGGCTAGAGGTGTGTTGGCTCAGACAGAGACCAGCGGCTAGAGGTGTGTTGGCTCAGACAGAGATCAGCGGCTAGAGGTGTTTTGGCTCGGACAGAGACCAGCAGCTAGAGGTGTGTTGGCTCAGACAGAGACCAGCGGCTAGAGGTGTGTTGGCTCAGACAGAGACCAGCGGCTAGAGGTGTGTTGACTCGGACAGAGACCAGCGGCTAGAGGTGTGTTGGCTTGGACAGAGACCAGCAGCTAGAGGTGTGTTGGCTCAGACAGAGACCAGCGGCTAGAGGTGTGTTGGCTCAGACAGAGACCAGCGGCTAGAGGTGTGTTGGCTCGGACAGAGATCAGCAGCTAGAGGTGTGTTGGCTCAGACAGAGACCAGCAGCTAGAGGTGTGTTGGCTCGGACAGAGACCAGCGGCTAGAGATGTGTTGGCTCGGACAGTGACCAGCGGCTAGAGGTGTGTTGACTCAGACAGAGACCAGCGGCTAGAGGTGTGTTGGCTCAGACAGAGACCAGCAGCTAGAGGTGTGTTGACTCGGACAGAGACCAGCAGCTAGAGGTGTGTTGGCTCGGACAGAGACCAACGGCTAGAGGTGTGTTGGCTCAGACAGAGACCAGTGGCTAGAGGTGTGTTGGCTCGGACAGAGACCAGCGGCTAGAGGAGTGTTGCCTCGGACAGAGACCAGTGGCTAGATGAGTGTTGACTCGGACAGAGACCAGCAGCTAGAGGTGTGTTGACTCGGACAGAGACCAGCGGCTAGAGGAGTGTTGACTCGGACAGAGACCAGTGGCTAGATGAGTGTTGACTCGGACAGAGATCAGTGGCTAGAGGTGTGTTGACTCGGACAGAGACCAGCGGCTAGAGGAGTGTTGACTCGGACAGAGACCAGCGGCTAGAGGAGTGTTGACTCGGACAGAGACCAGTGGCTAGAGGTGTGTTGACTCGGACAGAGGCCAGCAGCTAGAGGTGTGTTGACTCGGACAGAGACCAGCGGCTAGAGGTGTGTTACCTCGGACAGAGACCAGCAGCTAGAGGTGTGTTGGCTCGGACAGAGACCAGCGGCTAGAGGTGTGTTGGCTCGGACAGAGACCAGTGGCTAGAGGTGTGTTGGCTCGGACAGAGACCAGTGTAGAGGAGTGTTGACTCGGACAGAGACCAGTGGCTAGAGGTGTGTTGGCTCGGACAGAGACCAGCGGCTAGAGGTGTGTTGGCTCGGACAGAGACCAGCAGCTAGAGGTGTGTTGGCTCAGACAGAGACCAGCAGCTAGAGGTGTGTTGGCTCAGACAGAGACCAGCAGCTAGAGGTGTGTTGGCTCGGACAGAGACCAACGGCTAGAGGTGTGTTGGCTCAGACAGAGACCAGCGGCTAGAGGTGTGTTGGCTCAGACAGAGACCAGTGGCTAAAGGTGTGTTGGCTCAGACAGAGACCAGCGGCTAGAGGTGTGTTGGCTCGGACAGAGACCAGCAGCTAGAGGTGTGTTGGCTCAGACAGAGACCAGCAGCTAGAGGTGTGTTGGCTCGGACAGAGACCAGGAGCTAGAGGTGTGTTGGCTCGGACAGAGACCAGCGGCTAGAGGTGTGTTGGCTCGGACAGAGACCAACGGCTAGAGGTGTGTTGGCTCAGACAGAGACCAGCAGCTAGAGGTGTGTTGGCTCGGACAGAGACCAGCGGCTAGAGGTGTGTTGGCTCGGACAGAGACCAACGGCTAGAGGAGTGTTGGCTCGGACAGAGACCAGCAGCTAGAGGTGTGTTGGCTCAGACAGAGACCAGCGGCTAGAGGTGTGTTGGCTCAGACAGAGACCAGCAGCTAGAGGTGTGTTGGCTCAGACAGAGACCAGCGGCTAGAGATGTGTTGGCTCGGACAGAGACCAGCGGCTAGAGGTGTGTTGACTCGGACAGAGACCAGCGGCTAGAGGTGTGTTGGCTCGGACAGAGACCAGCGGCTAGAGGGGTGTTGGCTCGGACAGAGACCAGCAGCTAGAGGTGTGTTGGCTCGGACAGAGACCAGCAGCTAGAGGTGTGTTGGCTCGGACAGAGACCAGCAGCTAGAGGTGTGTTGGCTCGGACAGAGACCAGCAGCTAGAGGTGTGTTGGCTCGGACAGAGACCAGCGGCTAGAGGTGTGTTGGCTCGGACAGAGACCAACGGCTAGAGGTGTGTTGGCTCGGACAGAGACCAGTAGCTAGAGGTGTGTTGCCTCGGACAGAGACCAGCAGCTAGAGGTGTGTTGGCTCGGACACAGACCAGCAGCTAGAGGTGTGTTGGCTCGGACAGAGACCAGCAGCTAGAGGTGTGTTGGCTCGGACAGAGACCAGCAGCTAGAGGTGTGTTGGCTCGGACAGAGACCAGTGGCTAGAGGTGTGTTGACTCGGACAGAGACCAGCGGCTAGAGGTGTGTTGGCTCAGACAGAGACCAGCGGCTAGAGGTGTGTTGGCTCAGACAGAGATCAGCGGCTAGAGGTGTGTTGGCTCGGACAGAGACCAGCAGCTAGAGGTGTGTTGGCTCAGACAGAGACCAGCGGCTAGAGGTGTGTTGGCTCAGACAGAGACCAGCGGCTAGAGGTGTGTAGACTCGGACAGAGACCAGCGGCTAGAGGTGTGTTGGCTTGGACAGAGACCAGCAGCTAGAGGTGTGTTGGCTCAGACAGAGACCAGCGGCTAGAGGTGTGTTGGCTCAGACAGAGACCAGCGGCTAGAGGTGTGTTGGCTCGGACAGAGATCAGCAGCTAGAGGTGTGTTGGCTCAGACAGAGACCAGCAGCTAGAGGTGTGTTGGCTCGGACAGAGACCAGCGGCTAGAGATGTGTTGGCTCGGACAGAGACCAGCGGCTAGAGGTGTGTTGACTCAGACAGAGACCAGCGGCTAGAGGTGTGTTGGCTCAGACAGAGACCAGCAGCTAGAGGTGTGTTGACTCGGACAGAGACCAGCAGCTAGAGGTGTGTTGGCTCGGACAGAGACCAACGGCTAGAGGTGTGTTGGCTCAGACAGAGACCAGTGGCTAGAGGTGTGTTGGCTCGGACAGAGACCAGCGGCTAGAGGAGTGTTGCCTCGGACAGAGACCAGTGGCTAGATAAGTGTTGACTCGGACAGAGACCAGCAGCTAGAGGTGTGTTGACTCGGACAGAGACCAGCGGCTAGAGGAGTGTTGACTCGGACAGAGACCAGTGGCTAGATGAGTGTTGACTCGGACAGAGACCAGTGGCTAGAGGTGTGTTGACTCGGACAGAGACCAGCGGCTAGAGGAGTGTTGACTCGGACAGAGACCAGCGGCTAGAGGAGTGTTGACTCGGACAGAGACCAGTGGCTAGAGGTGTGTTGACTCGGACAGAGGCCAGCAGCTAGAGGTGTGTTGACTCGGACAGAGACCAGCGGCTAGAGGTGTGTTACCTCGGACAGAGACCAGCAGCTAGAGGTGTGTTGGCTCGGATAGAGACCAGCGGCTAGAGGTGTGTTGGCTCGGACAGAGACCAGTGGCTAGAGGTGTGTTGGCTCGGACAGAGACCAGTGTAGAGGAGTGTTGACTCGGACAGAGACCAGTGGCTAGAGGTGTGTTGGCTCGGACAGAGACCAGCGGCTAGAGGTGTGCCGGCTCGGACAGAGACCAGCGGCTAGAGGTGTGTCGGCTCGGACAGAGACCAGCGGCTAGAGGTGTGTTGGCTCGGACAGAGACCAGCAGCTAGAGGAGTGTTGGCTCGGACAGAGACCAGTGGCTAGAGGTGTGTTGGCTCGGACAGAGACCAGCGGCTAGAGGTGTGTTCGCTCGGACAGAGACCAGTGTAGAGGTGTGTTGGCTCGGACAGAGACCAGCAGCTAGAGGTGTGTTGGCTCGGACAGAGACCAGTGTAGAGGAGTGTTGGCTCGGACAGAGACCAGTGGCTAGAGGTGTGTTGGCTCGGACAGAGACCAGTGGCTAGAGGAGTGTTGGCTCGGACAGAGACCAGTGGCTAGAGGTGTATTGGCTCAGACAGAGACCAGCGGCTAGAGGTGTGTTGGCTCAGACAGAGACCAGCAGCTAGAGGTGTGTTGACTCGGACAGAGACCAGCAGCTAGAGGTGTGTTGGCTCGGACAGAGACCAACGGCTAGAGGTGTGTTGGCTCAGACAGAGACCAGTGGCTAGAGGTGTGTTGGCTCGGACAGAGACCAGCGGCTAGAGGAGTGTTGACTCGGACAGAGACCAGTGGCTAGATGAGTGTTGACTCGGACAGAGACCAGCAGCTAGAGGTGTGTTGACTCGGACAGAGACCAGCGGCTAGAGGAGTGTTGACTCGGACAGAGACCAGTGGCTAGATGAGTGTTGACTCGGACAGAGACCAGTGGCTAGAGGTGTGTTGACTCGGACAGAGACCAGCGGCTAGAGGAGTGTTGACTCGGACAGAGACCAGCGGCTAGAGGAGTGTTGACTCGGACAGAGACCAGTGGCTAGAGGTGTGTTGACTCGGACAGAGGCCAGCAGCTAGAGGTGTGTTGACTCGGACCGAGACCAGCGGCTAGAGGTGTGTTACCTCGGACAGAGACCAGCAGCTAGAGGTGTGTTGGCTCGGACAGAGACCAGCGGCTAGATGTGTGTTGGCTCGGACAGAGACCAGTGGCTAGAGGTGTGTTGGCTCGGACAGAGACCAGTGTAGAGGAGTGTTGACTCGGACAGAGACCAGTGGCTAGAGGTGTGTTGGCTCGGACAGAGACCAGCGGCTAGAGGTGTGTCGGCTCGGACAGAGACCAGCGGCTAGAGGTGTGTCGGTTCGGACAGAGACCAGCGGCTAGAGGTGTGTTGGCTCGGACAGAGACCAGCAGCTAGAGGAGTGTTGGCTCGGACAGAGACCAGTGGCTAGAGGTGTGTTGGCTCGGACAGAGACCAGCGGCTAGAGGTGTGTTGGCTCGGACAGAGACCAGTGGCTAGAGGTGTGTTGGCTCGGACCGTGACCAGTGTAGAGGAGTGTTGGCTCGGACAGAGACCAGTGGCTAGAGGTGTGTTGGCTCGGACAGAGACCAGTGGCTAGAGGAGTGTTGGCTCGGACAGAGACCAGTGGCTAGAGGTGTATTGGCTCGGACAGAGACCAGTGGCTAGAGGTGTGTTGGCTTGGACAGAGACCAGTGGCTAGAGGTGTGTTGGCTCGGACAGAGACCAGCGGCTAGAGGTGTGTTGGCTCGGACAGAGACCAGTGGCTAGAGGTGTGTTGGCTCGGACAGAGACCAGTGGCTAGAGGTGTGTTGGCTCGGACAGAGACCAGTGGCTAGAGGTGTGTTGGCTCGGACAGAGACCAGCGGCTAGAGGTGTGTTGGCTCGGACAGAGACCAGTGGCTAGAGGTGTGTTGGCTCGGACAGAGACCAGCAGCTAGAGGAGTGTTGGCTCGGACAGAGACCAGCAGCTAGAGGTGTGTTGACTCGGACAGAGACCAGTGGCTAGAGGTGTGTTGGCTCGGACAGAGACCAGCAGCTAGAGGTGTGTTGGCTCAGACAGAGACCAGCAGCTAGAGGTGTGTTGGCTCGGACAGAGACCAACGGCTAGAGGTGTGTTGGCTCAGACAGAGACCAGCAGCTAGAGGTGTGTTGGCTCGGACAGAGACCAGCAGCTAGAGGTGTGTTGGCTCAGACAGAGACCAGCAGCTAGAGGTGTGTTGGCTCAGACAGAGACCAGCAGCTAGAGGTGTGTTGGCTCGGACAGAGACCAACGGCTAGAGGTGTGTTGGCTCAGACAGAGACCAGCGGCTAGAGGTGTGTTGGCTCAGACAGAGACCAGTGGCTAAAGGTGTGTTGGCTCAGACAGAGACCAGCGGCTAGAGGTGTGTTGGCTCAGACAGAGACCAGCGGCTAGAGGTGTGTTGGCTCGGACAGAGACCAGCAGCTAGAGGTGTGTTGGCTCAGACAGAGACCAGCAGCTAGAGGTGTGTTGGCTCGGACAGAGACCAGCGGCTAGAGGTGTGTTGGCTCGGACAGAGACCAACGGCTAGAGGTGTGTTGGCTCAGACAGAGACCAGCAGCTAGAGGTGTGTTGGCTCGGACAGAGACCAGCGGCTAGAGGTGTGTTGGCTCGGACAGAGACCAACGGCTAGAGGAGTGTTGGCTCGGACAGAGACCAGCAGCTAGAGGTGTGTTGGCTCAGACAGAGACCAGCGGCTAGAGGTGTGTTGGCTCAGACAGAGACCAGCAGCTAGAGGTGTGTTGGCTCAGACAGAGACCAGCGGCTAGAGATGTGTTGGCTCGGACAGAGACCAGCGGCTAGAGGTGTGTTGACTCGGACAGAGACCAGCGGCTAGAGGTGTGTTGGCTCGGACAGAGACCAGCGGCTAGAGGGGTGTTGGCTCGGACAGAGACCAGCAGCTAGAGGTGTGTTGGCTCGGACAGAGACCAGCAGCTAGAGGTGTGTTGGCTCGGACAGAGACCAGCAGCAAGAGGTGTGTTGGCTCGGACAGAGACCAGCAGCTAGAGGTGTGTTGGCTCGGACAGAGACCAGCGGCTAGAGGTGTGTTGGCTCGGACAGAGACCAACGGCTAGAGGTGTGTTGGCTCGGACAGAGACCAGCAGCTAGAGGTGTGTTGGCTCGGACAGAGACCAGCAGCTAGAGGTGTGTTGGCTCGGACAGAGACCAGCAGCTAGAGGTGTGTTGGCTCGGACAGAGACCAGTGGCTAGAGGTGTGTTGACTCGGACAGAGACCAGCGGCTAGAGGTGTGTTGGCTCGGACAGAGACCAGCGGCTAGAGGTGTGTTGGCTCGGACAGAGACCAGCAGCTAGAGGTGTGTTGACTCGGACAGAGACCAGCGGCTAGAGGTGTGTTGGCTCAGACAGAGACCAGCGGCTAGAGGTGTGTTGGCTCAGACAGAGATCAGCGGCTAGAGGTGTGTTGGCTCGGACAGAGACCAGCAGCTAGAGGTGTGTTGGCTCAGACAGAGACCAGCGGCTAGAGGTGTGTTGGCTCAGACAGAGACCAGCGGCTAGAGGTGTGTTGACTCGGACAGAGACCAGCGGCTAGAGGTGTGTTGGCTCGGACAGAGACCAGCAGCTAGAGGTGTGTTGGCTCAGACAGAGACCAGCGGCTAGAGGTGTGTTGGCTCAGACAGAGACCAGCGGCTAGAGGTGTGTTGGCTCGGACAGAGATCAGCAGCTAGAGGTGTGTTGGCTCAGACAGAGACCAGCAGCTAGAGGTGTGTTGGCTCGGACAGAGACCAGCGGCTAGAGATGTGTTGGCTCGGACAGAGACCAGCGGCTAGAGGTGTGTTGACTCAGACAGAGACCAGCGGCTAGAGGTGTGTTGGCTCAGACAGAGACCAGCAGCTAGAGGTGTGTTGACTCGGACAGAGACCAGCAGCTAGAGGTGTGTTGGCTCGGACAGAGACCAACGGCTAGAGGTGTGTTGGCTCAGACAGAGACCAGTGGCTAGAGGTGTGTTGGCTCGGACAGAGACCAGCGGCTAGAGGAGTGTTGCCTCGGACAGAGACCAGTGGCTAGATGAGTGTTGACTCGGACAGAGACCAGCAGCTAGAGGTGTGTTGACTCGGACAGAGACCAGCGGCTAGAGGAGTGTTGACTCGGACAGAGACCAGTGGCTAGATGAGTGTTGACTCGGACAGAGACCAGTGGCTAGAGGTGTGTTGACTCGGACAGAGACCAGCGGCTAGAGGAGTGTTGACTCGGACAGAGACCAGCGGCTAGAGGAGTGTTGACTCGGACAGAGACCAGTGGCTAGAGGTGTGTTGACTCGGACAGAGGCCAGCAGCTAGAGGTGTGTTGACTCGGACAGAGACCAGCGGCTAGAGGTGTGTTACCTCGGACAGAGACCAGCAGCTAGAGGTGTGTTGGCTCGGACAGAGACCAGCGGCTAGAGGTGTGTTGGCTCGGACAGAGACCAGTGGCTAGAGGTGTGTTGGCTCGGACAGAGACCAGTGTAGAGGAGTGTTGACTCGGACAGAGTCCAGTGGCTAGAGGTGTGTTGGCTCGGACAGAGACCAGCGGCTAGAGGTGTGTCGGCTCGGACAGAGACCAGCGGCTAGAGGTGTGTCGGCTCGGACAGAGACCAGCGGCTAGAGGTGTGTTGGCTCGGACAGAGACCAGCAGCTAGAGGAGTGTTGGCTCGGACAGAGACCAGTGGCTAGAGGTGTGTTGGCTCGGACAGAGACCAGCGGCTAGAGGTGTGTTCGCTCGGACAGAGACCAGTGTAGAGGTGTGTTGGCTCGGACAGAGACCAGCAGCTAGAGGTGTGTTGGCTCGGACAGAGACCAGTGTAGAGGAGTGTTGGCTCGGACAGAGACCAGTGGCTAGAGGTGTGTTGGCTCGGACAGAGACCAGTGGCTAGAGGAGTGTTGGCTCGGACAGAGACCAGTGGCTAGAGGTGTATTGGCTCGGACAGAGACCAGTGGCTAGAGGTGTGTTGGCTTGGACAGAGACCAGTGGCTAGAGGTGTGTTGGCTCGGACAGAGACCAGCGGCTAGAGGTGTGTTGGCTCGGACAGAGACCAGTGGCTAGAGGTGTGTTGGCTCGGACAGAGACCAGTGGCTAGAGGTGTGTTGGCTAGGACAGAGACCAGTGGCTAGAGGTGTGTTGGCTCGGACAGAGACCAGCGGCTAGAGGTGTGTTGGCTCGGACAGAGACCAGTGGCTAGAGGTGTGTTGGCTCGGACAGAGACCAGCAGCTAGAGGAGTGTTGGCTCGGACAGAGACCAGCAGCTAGAGGTGTGTTGACTCGGACAGAGACCAGTGGCTAGAGGTGTGTTGGCTCGGACAGAGACCAGCAGCTAGAGGTGTGTTGGCTCAGACAGAGACCAGCAGCTAGAGGTGTGTTGGCTCGGACAGAGACCAACGGCTAGAGGTGTGTTGGCTCAGACAGAGACCAGCAGCTAGAGGTGTGTTGGCTCGGACAGAGACCAGCAGCTAGAGGTGTGTTGGCTCAGACAGAGACCAGCAGCTAGAGGTGTGTTGGCTCAGACAGAGACCAGCAGCTAGAGGTGTGTTGGCTCGGACAGAGACCAACGGCTAGAGGTGTGTTGGCTCAGACAGAGACCAGCGGCTAGAGGTGTGTTGGCTCAGACAGAGACCAGTGGCTAAAGGTGTGTTGGCTCAGACAGAGACCAGCGGTTAGAGGTGTGTTGGCCCAGACAGAGACCAGCGGCTAGAGGTGTGTTGGCTCGGACAGAGACCAGCAGCTAGAGGTGTGTTGGCTCGGACAGAGACCAGCAGCTAGAGGTGTGTTGGCTCGGACAGAGACCAGCGGCTAGAGGTGTGTTGGCTCGGACAGAGACCAACGGCTAGAGGTGTGTTGGCTCAGACAGAGACCAGCAGCTAGAGGTGTGTTGGCTCGGACAGAGACCAGCGGCTAGAGGTGTGTTGGCTCGGACAGAGACCAACGGCTAGAGGAGTGTTGGCTCGGACAGAGACCAGCAGCTAGAGGTGTGTTGGCTCAGACAGAGACCAGCGGCTAGAGGTGTGTTGGCTCAGACAGAGACCAGCAGCTAGAGGTGTGTTGGCTCAGACAGAGACCAGCGGCTAGAGATGTGTTGGCTCGGACAGAGACCAGCGGCTAGAGGTGTGTTGGCTCGGACAGAGACCAGCGGCTAGAGGTGTGTTGACTCGGACAGAGACCAGTGGCTAGATGAGTGTTGACTCGGACAGAGACCAGTGGCTAGAGGTGTGTTGACTCGGACAGAGACCAGCGGCTAGAGGAGTGTTGACTCGGACAGAGACCAGCGGCTAGAGGAGTGTTGACTCGGACAGAAACCAGTGGCTAGAGGTGTGTTGACTCGGACAGAGGCCAGCAGCTAGAGGTGTGTTGACTCGGACAGAGACCAGCGGCTAGAGGTGTGTTACCTCGGACAGAGACCAGCAGCTAGAGGTGTGTTGGCTCGGACAGAGACCAGCGGCTAGAGGTGTGTTGGCTCGGACAGAGACCAGTGGCTAGAGGTGTGTTGGCTCGGACAGAGACCAGTGTAGAGGAGTGTTGACTCGGACAGAGTCCAGTGGCTAGAGGTGTGTTGGCTCGGACAGAGACCAGCGGCTAGAGGTGTGTCGGCTCGGACAGAGACCAGCGGCTAGAGGTGTGTCGGCTCGGACAGAGACCAGCGGCTAGAGGTGTGTTGGCTCGGACAGAGACCAGCAGCTAGAGGAGTGTTGGCTCGGACAGAGACCAGTGGCTAGAGGTGTGTTGGCTCGGACAGAGACCAGCGGCTACAGGTGTGTTCGCTCGGACAGAGACCAGTGTAGAGGTGTGTTGGCTCGGACAGAGACCAGCAGCTAGAGGTGTGTTGGCTCGGACAGAGACCAGTGTAGAGGAGTGTTGGCTCGGACAGAGACCAGTGGCTAGAGGTGTGTTGGCTCGGACAGAGACCAGTGGCTAGAGGAGTGTTGGCTCGGACAGAGACCAGTGGCTAGAGGTGTATTGGCTCGGACAGAGACCAGTGGCTAGAGGTGTGTTGCCTTCGACAGAGACCAGTGGCTAGAGGTGTGTTGGCTCGGACAGAGACCAGCGGCTAGAGGTGTGTTGGCTCGGACAGAGACCAGTGGCTAGAGGTGTGTTGGCTCGGACAGAGACCAGTGGCTAGAGGTGTGTTGGCTCGGACAGAGACCAGTGGCTAGAGGTGTGTTGGCTCGGACAGAGACCAGCGGCTAGAGGTGTGTTGGCTCGGACAGAGACCAGTGGCTAGAGGTGTGTTGGCTCGGACAGAGACCAGCAGCTAGAGGAGTGTTGGCTCGGACAGAGACCAGCAGCTAGAGGTGTGTTGACTCGGACAGAGACCAGTGGCTAGAGGTGTGTTGGCTCGGACAGAGACCAGCAGCTAGAGGTGTGTTGGCTCAGACAGAGACCAGCAGCTAGAGGTGTGTTGGCTCGGACAGAGACCAACGGCTAGAGGTGTGTTGGCTCAGACAGAGACCAGCAGCTAGAGGTGTGTTGGCTCGGACAGAGACCAGCAGCTAGAGGTGTGTTGGCTCAGACAGAGACCAGCAGCTAGAGGTGTGTTGGCTCAGACAGAGACCAGCAGCTAGAGGTGTGTTGGCTCGGACAGAGACCAACGGCTAGAGGTGTGTTGGCTCAGACAGAGACCAGCGGCTAGAGGTGTGTTGGCTCAGACAGAGACCAGTGGCTAAAGGTGTGTTGGCTCAGACAGAGACCAGCGGCTAGAGGTGTGTTGGCTCAGACAGAGACCAGCGGCTAGAGGTGTGTTGGCTCGGACAGAGACCAGCAGCTAGAGGTGTGTTGGCTCAGACAGAGACCAGCAGCTAGAGGTGTGTTGGCTCGGACAGAGACCAGCAGCTAGAGGTGTGTTGGCTCGGACAGAGACCAGCGGCTAGAGGTGTGTTGGCTCGGACAGAGACCAGCAGCTAGAGGTGTGTTCGCTCAGACAGAGACCAGCGGCTAGAGGGGTGTTGGCTCGGACAGAGACCAGCAGCTAGAGGTGTGTTGGCTCGGACAGAGACCAGCAGCTAGAGGTGTGTTGGCTCGGACAGAGACCAGTGGCTAGAGGTGTGTTGGCTAGGACAGAGACCAGTGGCTAGAGGTGTGTTGGCTCGGACAGAGACCAGCGGCTAGAGGTGTGTTGGCTCGGACAGAGACCAGTGGCTAGAGGTGTGTTGGCTCGGACAGAGACCAGCAGCTAGAGGAGTGTTGGCTCGGACAGAGACCAGCAGCTAGAGGTGTGTTGACTCGGACAGAGACCAGTGGCTAGAGGTGTGTTGGCTCGGACAGAGACCAGCAGCTAGAGGTGTGTTGGCTCAGACAGAGACCAGCAGCTAGAGGTGTGTTGGCTCGGACAGAGACCAACGGCTAGAGGTGTGTTGGCTCAGACAGAGACCAGCAGCTAGAGGTGTGTTGGCTCGGACAGAGACCAGCAGCTAGAGGTGTGTTGGCTCAGACAGAGACCAGCAGCTAGAGGTGTGTTGGCTCAGACAGAGACCAGCAGCTAGAGGTGTGTTGGCTCGGACAGAGACCAACGGCTAGAGGTGTGTTGGCTCAGACAGAGACCAGCGGCTAGAGGTGTGTTGGCTCAGACAGAGACCAGTGGCTAAAGGTGTGTTGGCTCAGACAGAGACCAGCGGTTAGAGGTGTGTTGGCCCAGACAGAGACCAGCGGCTAGAGGTGTGTTGGCTCGGACAGAGACCAGCAGCTAGAGGTGTGTTGGCTCGGACAGAGACCAGCAGCTAGAGGTGTGTTGGCTCGGACAGAGACCAGCGGCTAGAGGTGTGTTGGCTCGGACAGAGACCAACGGCTAGAGGTGTGTTGGCTCAGACAGAGACCAGCAGCTAGAGGTGTGTTGGCTCGGACAGAGACCAGCGGCTAGAGGTGTGTTGGCTCGGACAGAGACCAACGGCTAGAGGAGTGTTGGCTCGGACAGAGACCAGCAGCTAGAGGTGTGTTGGCTCAGACAGAGACCAGCGGCTAGAGGTGTGTTGGCTCAGACAGAGACCAGCAGCTAGAGGTGTGTTGGCTCAGACAGAGACCAGCGGCTAGAGATGTGTTGGCTCGGACAGAGACCAGCGGCTAGAGGTGTGTTGGCTCGGACAGAGACCAGCGGCTAGAGGTGTGTTGACTCGGACAGAGACCAGTGGCTAGATGAGTGTTGACTCGGACAGAGACCAGTGGCTAGAGGTGTGTTGACTCGGACAGAGACCAGCGGCTAGAGGAGTGTTGACTCGGACAGAGACCAGCGGCTAGAGGAGTGTTGACTCGGACAGAAACCAGTGGCTAGAGGTGTGTTGACTCGGACAGAGGCCAGCAGCTAGAGGTGTGTTGACTCGGACAGAGACCAGCGGCTAGAGGTGTGTTACCTCGGACAGAGACCAGCAGCTAGAGGTGTGTTGGCTCGGACAGAGACCAGCGGCTAGAGGTGTGTTGGCTCGGACAGAGACCAGTGGCTAGAGGTGTGTTGGCTCGGACAGAGACCAGTGTAGAGGAGTGTTGACTCGGACAGAGTCCAGTGGCTAGAGGTGTGTTGGCTCGGACAGAGACCAGCGGCTAGAGGTGTGTCGGCTCGGACAGAGACCAGCGGCTAGAGGTGTGTCGGCTCGGACAGAGACCAGCGGCTAGAGGTGTGTTGGCTCGGACAGAGACCAGCAGCTAGAGGAGTGTTGGCTCGGACAGAGACCAGTGGCTAGAGGTGTGTTGGCTCGGACAGAGACCAGCGGCTACAGGTGTGTTCGCTCGGACAGAGACCAGTGTAGAGGTGTGTTGGCTCGGACAGAGACCAGCAGCTAGAGGTGTGTTGGCTCGGACAGAGACCAGTGTAGAGGAGTGTTGGCTCGGACAGAGACCAGTGGCTAGAGGTGTGTTGGCTCGGACAGAGACCAGTGGCTAGAGGAGTGTTGGCTCGGACAGAGACCAGTGGCTAGAGGTGTATTGGCTCGGACAGAGACCAGTGGCTAGAGGTGTGTTGCCTTCGACAGAGACCAGTGGCTAGAGGTGTGTTGGCTCGGACAGAGACCAGCGGCTAGAGGTGTGTTGGCTCGGACAGAGACCAGTGGCTAGAGGTGTGTTGGCTCGGACAGAGACCAGTGGCTAGAGGTGTGTTGGCTCGGACAGAGACCAGTGGCTAGAGGTGTGTTGGCTCGGACAGAGACCAGCGGCTAGAGGTGTGTTGGCTCGGACAGAGACCAGTGGCTAGAGGTGTGTTGGCTCGGACAGAGACCAGCAGCTAGAGGAGTGTTGGCTCGGACAGAGACCAGCAGCTAGAGGTGTGTTGACTCGGACAGAGACCAGTGGCTAGAGGTGTGTTGGCTCGGACAGAGACCAGCAGCTAGAGGTGTGTTGGCTCAGACAGAGACCAGCAGCTAGAGGTGTGTTGGCTCGGACAGAGACCAACGGCTAGAGGTGTGTTGGCTCAGACAGAGACCAGCAGCTAGAGGTGTGTTGGCTCGGACAGAGACCAGCAGCTAGAGGTGTGTTGGCTCAGACAGAGACCAGCAGCTAGAGGTGTGTTGGCTCAGACAGAGACCAGCAGCTAGAGGTGTGTTGGCTCGGACAGAGACCAACGGCTAGAGGTGTGTTGGCTCAGACAGAGACCAGCGGCTAGAGGTGTGTTGGCTCAGACAGAGACCAGTGGCTAAAGGTGTGTTGGCTCAGACAGAGACCAGCGGCTAGAGGTGTGTTGGCTCAGACAGAGACCAGCGGCTAGAGGTGTGTTGGCTCGGACAGAGACCAGCAGCTAGAGGTGTGTTGGCTCAGACAGAGACCAGCAGCTAGAGGTGTGTTGGCTCGGACAGAGACCAGCAGCTAGAGGTGTGTTGGCTCGGACAGAGACCAGCGGCTAGAGGTGTGTTGGCTCGGACAGAGACCAGCAGCTAGAGGTGTGTTCGCTCAGACAGAGACCAGCGGCTAGAGGGGTGTTGGCTCGGACAGAGACCAGCAGCTAGAGGTGTGTTGGCTCGGACAGAGACCAGCAGCTAGAGGTGTGTTGGCTCGGACAGAGACCAGCAGCTAGAGGTGTGTTGGCTCGGACAGAGACCAGCAGCTAGAGGTGTGTTGGCTCGGACAGAGACCAGCGGCTAGAGGT
>CAXHJY010001001.1:125000-135000 GCA_964016885.1 Eledone cirrhosa
TTGAAATTTTCTCCATTTCTAACAACATATATATGTTTACATACCTATATATATATATATACATATATATGTATACATACATATATATGTATACATATATATGTATGTTTACATACATATATATGTATATATATATATATATATATATATATATATATATATATATATATATATACATACATATATATATATACATATATATATGTTTTGAATAATGGAAGTCTATATATAAATTTGAGCGACTTCTGTCCCTCCATGAGTCAGATAATGTATGTGTGTGTGTGTATGTGTGTAAATGTATGTGTGTGTAAAAGGAAGGCAGGAAGGGGATGATGAAAAGACTATAGCAAAACAGCGGCTGGCGTTCCATTTGCTACGCTGTGTGTGAGTGTATGTGCGTGTGAGTTTCTGTGAACGTATGTGTGTGTGCGTTTGTGTAAATGTATGTCTGTGCGTTTGTGTAAATGTATGTGTGTATTTTTGTAAATGTGTCTGTGTTTGCACGTTTATATTTATATACTCATACATATAAATGTATGAGTATGTACATACACACATGCACACACATATATACACACACGCACACACATATATACACACGCACAGACATATACACATACGAGTACACATATACACACACATACATACACGTACACATATATACACACACGCGTACACATATACACACACACATACACACACATACATACATACATACACACACACACATATACACACACATATATACACACGTGTACACATATATATAGATACACACACGTGTAAATGTGTTGAAAAAGATTCTCATAAAACAAAAAGCGAGGATTAGTTCCTAATTATTGTTTTACGATCGTTTCAGAAGGTTGACTGATCACGATAGATCGATATATTGATTACATATTACTGGTATCGATATTATAGTTCTATCTCGCCTCAGAAATACAGTCGTTTAAAATAACAGCCAATCAGATCGAATCTTGGAATGTATTTCGCGTGATTGTTAATCGAACTGTTAGCCAATCGATCAGACTTGTTATAACAGGAAATAAATTATATTAGAAGGTGTGAACCATGGATCCTTCAGTAAACAGGAAAGTATTGTTTATCGATCTGTCGAATGACTTTAATGTGTTGGATGTAATGAAATATTTAGTCACCAATCGATATCAATACGAGAATCAATACAAACATTTACATTTGTTTGGTTTATAAATCAATGCATGTGTGGGTGGGTCTGTGGGTGTGTGTGTGAGTGTGTCTGTATGTCTGTGTGTCTGTGTGTGTGTGAGTGTGTCTGTGTGAGTGTTTCTGTGTGTGTGAGTGTGTCTGTGTGTGTGTGAGTGTGTCTGTGTGTGTGTATGCGTGTGAGTGTGTCTGTGTGTGTGAGTTTGTGTGTGTGTGTGTGTGAATGTGTCTGTGTGTGGGTGTGAGTGTGTCTGTGTGTGTGAGTGTGTGTGTATGAGTGTGTCTGTGTGTGTCTGTATGAGTGTGTGTGGGTCTGTGTGAGTGTGTGTGTGAGTGTGTGTGTGAGTGTGTGTCTGTGTGTGTGTGAGTGTGTGTCTGTATGAGTGTGTGTGTGGGTCTGTGTGAGTGTGTGTGTGAGTGTGTGTGTGTGAGTGTGTGTGTGAGTGTGTGTCTGTGTGTGTGTGAGTGTGTGTGTGAGTGTGTGTCTGTGTGAGTGTGTCTGTGTGAGTGTGTGTGTGTGTGTGTGTGTGTGTGTGTGAGTGTGTGTCTGTGTGTGTGTGAGTGTGTGTGAGTGTGTGTCTGTGTGTGTGTGAGTGTGTCTGTGTGAGTGTGTGTGTGTGTGTGTATTTGGCCAGTTCTTGAGTATTCATACCTATTTATTCTTTCTCTCTCTGTGAATCTTCGCTTATCCGGACCGTCAAAACCAAACGGTTACAAAAGATCCGGATAAGTGAATTCTAAAATCCCTTTGTTACATAATGCTCCTGGTTTCTAATGTTTTGGCTTCTTTTAGTCAAAATAAAATACAAATGCTAAGTAAAGAAAGTTTAAAACTTCTCCTTCTTCTTCGTCATCCCCCTTTCGACTTACGTGTTCATCAGTTCCGACGTCATCGAAACGTTAATACCCTAACCCGTCATTCTCAAACCATTCGATGAAACCTTCAATGTACAATGCCTGGTCTAATTGCTCGTAGTCTGACGTTTTCAGGCATTTCGCTTTCTTTTCCACTCCCTTCAAACCAATTTGCAATTTTTTCGATACGGATCCGCGTAGCTTGGCTTCCGACCGTTTGATATCCGATATTGTAGACGTCCCGACATTGTATCTTTTCGCGAGTTCTTTTGGTGTAGCTGTTTTCTTTTTCAATGCATCACATATAGAGAGCTTACCCGCGATAGTCAAAACAACTCGCTTTCGCTTTTCTCCAGCCATTGTGTTTAACTGAGAGCCAAGTTAGTTTTCTTAGCTTTTAAACAGTCAATCAAATAAAAGAAATCAATACACGCCACGTGTTAGCTGCGTGTGACGGCTAGGCACAAGTAGCCAACCGGCACTAGGCGCATTTTCTATAAACTTCATAAACCCTCACATAAACATAAACCTTCAGATACACATTGTTTGTAGTATAGAAATAGCCGTCCAGTAAATCGAATTTCGGAAAAGCGATATCCGGATAAGTTGTTATAAAATGCTCGGACCTATTCATTAGAATCTTGGAGCTTATTTTACGGGTGATATGGTGCATGCCTTTCTGGCATGACACCCATAATTTTGATTTAGATTAAATTCACTTTGATTTATCTTAATTTTGGATATAGATATATAAATACGGCTCCTTAATTGTAGAGCTAACTCTGTTGAAAGGACTTGACTGCTGTTTCTAGTTGTCGATAACCCTACTCACGCCACTGGGACGAAGCTGGTATGATGTGTGTATTTTTAGTAGATACAGCACGTGTTACTGGCCAGTCGCTGATTTGAACTTAATGCGTAAACACAGATGGCTGGACTTCTTCCTTGTTGAAAATCCAAGTATCGGCCTCCGTGGTTTACCATTCGATTAATTGGTGAAATATATTTCTTTAATGGAATATATACAGGGAAGATTAATCATATTATAAGGTATCTATTTTTGAAGTTCTAGTTAACTTTATTTAGTTACCTACCTAGCTATGTGTGCTTGCACACCTGTTAAAATTATCCCCTGTGATTGTTTCATTCATATGTTTATTTATATGTTAATCAATTCCTAGTTGTTATATATATATATATATAATGATGATTTCTAATGAATGAAACAGTTCTAGTCCTGTAGAATCTCTTCTATATTAAAACTGTTATACTCTGCTATGTATTGAGTACCTTACTTACTGTGGTTACCTCCGATTCAACCCGGAATAACGTATATATATATATATATATATATATATATATATATATATATATATATAATTATATATATATATGCATATGTAAATATATATATATATACATATTTACATATTTTGTCATACACACACACACATATATATACATATATATACACATATATATATAGTTAGAGAACCAAGAATACCTGGATAAAATCCTTCTCTTAATGCTTACCTGTGTTTTCTCTTTTATACTATATATATATACATATACTAATGTTATAGTACACCAGTCAGTAAACTATTATATACTAATGTTATAGTACACCAACCACTAAACTATTATGCAATTGTATAGAAGCACTAAACGACATTTCTAACGTAACAAATGTGATTTGCTAATGACTGAGTGGGTGAGTATACCTAGACTAATGATTATTGTGCAGGGGAGGTGTACAGACACATAATTCCTTTGATTTATAATCTGCCCTAATATATATATATCTGGGGCCTAAAGGATTACGTAATGCTGCAATAACACAACCAACACGACTTCATCAGACAGCATCTTACGTAATAGGGTTGTTATGTAGTATTTCTATTGTAATACAGGCTATCGACAACAGGGTGGACGTATTTCATGTTTTTATGAGAGTCATCCCCTTATTTTTGTCTTCACGTTTATTATTATTACTATATATATATATATATATATATATATATATATATATATATATATATATATATATATATATAGATATAGGGAAAAAAAGATGAAATCGAAAAGGCAACTGGAGTCTTATTTTTAAAAAAATATATATATTTATTTGGTTTTATTGTGATTTTAAACCATAGACCCTCCATCTCAACTCTACTTTTGAAAAGCAGAAGAACTGCGAAACCGGTAAAGGAACCAAATAAATACATATATATATTTTAAATAAGACTCCAGTTGCATTTTCGATTTCATCTTTTTTCCCTTATACTTTCACTCGTGTAGGACACCGGTTATTTTTCATTTTGTAAAAGAAACCTCACTTTCTAATATATATATATATATATATATATATATATATATATATATATATATATATATATATATATATATATATATATATATATATATATACATACAACCAAAGATTAGTATGGTTCGTTAATTACTCAACGAATACATTTTTACAATAGATTAGAAGCACTCAACAAAAAAAGTTTTCCTGGAGTTTTTAATATTATTCGAAATGTTAACAAATGAAAAATATTCGCATAATCAAAATATATACTTTATTATATAATACATAAACAGAGAAAGCCTTAAGCGATACTCCGACCAACTCCATCTCACTCAACAAATATTAGGATATACCTAAGTATTATCCCAATTTAGTGTTTGGGTGCTAACTAATCAGTATTTTGTGGATAGCTGGTTGTATTATTTTATATGAGACATTATTAAATAAATATCTCTTTATTATATATATTTTAAATGTACTGTGTTGTTTATTCTGTACGTCTTCATCAGATAAAATATATGATTTGATATATGACATACCGCTACGGTCTTGATTATACAATTCCAGTATTGGCAGTGATTTATTTCATCAAATCTCAATGCTTTTATACCACAAATAATATGATAAACTTAAAGAAGAAAAGGACATAGAGCAAATTAGAGATATGAGAGAGTGTGTAAAGAAGATGAAAGGCAAGAAATAAATAAATACATACATAAATAGATAAATGAATAAAAAAATAAATGGATGAATAAAAGAAGAAAACAAATATATAAAAAATAAAAGAGGAATAACGACAAAAAGAGAGGGAAGGTGTGGGGAGAGTAAAAGGGAACAAAGGGGGATAAAGAAAAATAAGGAAACACCGAATAGAGGGGAATAAAAAACTGTTGTTTTCAAATGCTAGATAAAATAAGAAATCAAATCTATTCACATAAACAATTGAATATCTCTTGTATTTGATTATGTTTTAGCTAATTATACTTATATATTATATCAACATTATTCAGTATAGATTACTTTCTAATACAATCACATATTTAAGTTAATTATAAATTTATATAATTTAATTTAACTCATTATAGATTATTATAATTTCTAATTTTAAGGTAAGATATTCTATAAATATTTTGTTAGTTACAACTTTAAAAGAATTAATCTTTAAAGCGTATTTAAATAATTATTAAATATGTATTAAAATATATTACCATGCATATATTATCATCAATACACATAATATATTTAGATCATTTATTACCCAAATTATTTTATTTAATTTAGAGATTCTCTTTATAAAAGCTTTACTATTCATTAATTTTCATTTAAATCCTATGATCAAACTAGGTATATTTACTCTCAAAAATGTTATTTCATTAATTTAATGAGTGGTTATATTTACTTCTGTATTTACTTATTTTGATATATAGTTTCCTTTTAATGATAGTCTATATATTATAAATATACATATTTAATATTTAATATATTTTAGCAAGCTAGTCAAAAAGAAATGTTTACAGACAATGTAAACAAAAGAAGATAACTCATTCACCATATACAAACATATAACTTATCTCTACTCTCACGTCCAGCGATATTTCGAAAGCCGTAAATCATCTATTGTATATATCATAATTGATGTCTAGTTAAATATTGAACTGTCCTAATCAAAGCATAGGATAAAGAGACTCTTAAATGAAATTATTCGATACGTATAAATATCAATAAATTATTACCACAATAAGGCTAAACTTATTTACATATTTAAATTATTAATTGTCAATATTTTTTCGAAACTTGTACATTTTTATGGTGACAACTACTAAATAATTCATTTATTTTTTTGTTGATTAAATTGTCATAATTTATAATTATCTGTAGAATCTCAAGGTTACAAAGATTGCACATTTGCGAAATAGTTGAGTTCTGATAGGAAGCAGCATTTTTTTATTTCCTCCAAGAGATGGAGTATTTAATTGTATTATCCTTTAAAAACCATACTAATTGTGAAAAGGAAGTTGAAAATTTCTTATTTGGTTTATTGAAAGAATGTCTATGATTATACCAACGTTACTTAAATTTTGTATGTATGGATATTATATATATATGTGTGTGTGTGTGTGAGAGAGAGAGAGTGTGTGTATGTATTTATGCATGTATATATATATGTATGTATGTATGCATGTGTATATATATATATATATAAATACCTGCAGAAGAGCACAGGAATAGTAACTTTCACTTAATTGTTGCGAAACAAATTTTAAAATTTG
Organism: Eledone cirrhosa; assembly: GCA_964016885.1. Taxonomy (NCBI): domain Eukaryota; kingdom Metazoa; phylum Mollusca; class Cephalopoda; order Octopoda; family Eledonidae; genus Eledone; species Eledone cirrhosa. The sequence goes on from CAXHJY010001001.1 coordinate 131,622, forward strand.
TCAAACAGATTTAAAGTTTGTCCAGGTATCACGGCCATTGCCAATATAGGTTTGTTATTTTTATTGATTTATTATTTTAAATCGAGACAGGAAAACCATATTATATTAAATTAGTATTCTTTCAACCTAGCTAACTTGGTCATTTGCAATCCGAACACTTCTATAATTGTATAGGTGTCCACCCCTCATATATTCATTTGTATTACACGGCTCAGAAATATTCCCTTCTTTGAGCTATTTAATTGTAAAATCGAGTTTATAACTCAATATTTCATATATATATATATATGTATGTACGTATACATACATACATTCATATATGTGTGTGTGTGTGTGCGTGTGTATGTATGTCTATAACTTTGATAGATTTCGGCCAGTATTGGTCCAGGCCTTGTATAACTTAATACCACCACCTGGCGAAGTCTTTTAAATCAGGATGTGGACACCATAGTCCACTCAAGTAGAGAGCTATTGTTTACGGGGGCATATCCGGGTGTAGGAGGTTATCAGGATTTCTTGAAGGAATTTGTCCAAAGACTTCTTGAACTTGGTGGGATCTGTTTCTGTTTTAATGTGTTTTGTTGTAAGGTTAAAGAGAGAGGAGCCAATTGAGGTGAAATAATTATGCCGTATTGTTGTTATGAGACGCGAGCTTGATTTTTGTCGTGAGTGCATAGCACGGGGCTCAAGCCTTGGGTGTACATTAAAGGTGATGCCAACATCATTTAAGCTCACGGCGACGTTGGAGAGAATAAAGTTTGAGCTTTTCTAGTCAACCCCAATAGTCAAGGCCTGTCATGCCATCTATCTTTTTTGTGAGAGAGAGAGAGATCGAAGTTTCAGTTTAACATATTTTATTCGTTATCGGATATATTCTATAGGTATATGTCCTATTTCAAGGTAATATAGACATGTCTAGAGTTATTCTCTAAGGCTGTGTCCTATTTCAAGGTAATATAGATATTTCTACAGTTATTCTATCAGGCTGTGTCCTATTTCAAGGTAATATAGACATGTCTAGAGTTATTCTATAGGTATATGTCCTATTTCAAGGTAATATAAATACGTCTCTATTTAATCTATGCGAGATTCCGCCATACTGTTGTATTTCACGCGGTAACATTGTTGTCATAGCTCGGATTGGTTTTTAATTATTTATTGAATACTTTCAGCAAAAAATACTTCGATCTCTGATGAGTTGAGACATGAATCGGGGACTGCATATGTACGTTTATTATATACACATACATAGACACACATACATACATATTCACATGCATACATATACACACACATATATACATATACACACACACATACATACATATACACACATACATATACACACACATACATACATATTCACATGCATACATATACACACACACATATATACATATACACACATACATATACACACACATACATACATATACACACATACATACATATACACACATACATACACATGCACATATACATATATACATACATACACAAATATAAACACATATACACACATACACACACATACGCATATTCAAACAAACACATAAAAACACACACACACAAACACATAAACATATATAAACGCACGCACACACACATACAAAGACACACAAACACACACAGACACACAAGGTTTGTATTCTGTGTGTGTGTGTATCTATGCGTGTGTGTGAGTGTAGGTGTGTGTGTGTATCTATGTGTATGTATGTGTGTGTGTACCTATGTGTGTGTATCTATGTTTGTGTATATATGTGTGTGTATCTGTGTGTATATATATGTGTGTGTATATATATGTGTGTGTGTGCATAATTTGAGGGTGATTTAGCTGTTTTGTTTCTCAAATGAACCAACCACACAAGAGGCTCCCTTGTTCGCCTCGTCTATCTTGGAATACACCAAGTAATGTACCCCTCTTTTTATACGATAGGATGGCGGTGTCTGCTGGTAATCCGGCTGCTATGTCTAGCATGCTAGGTGACCACCTTGATAGACCTTGTCAGATGTATCTAAGGGAGTTAGATCTGGTGGGGGAGTGTCTGTGGAACCCCAGCTCCCCACCAGACCTTGATCTGGTGGGGGGAGTGTCTGTGGAACCCCAGCTCCCCACCAGATCTTGATCTGGTGGGGGAGTGTCTGTGGAACCCCAGCTCCCCACCAGATCTTGATCTAGTAGGGGAGTGTCTGTGGAACCCCAGCTCCCCCACCAGACCTTGATCTGGTGGGGGGAATGTCTGTGGAACCCCAGCTCCCCCACCAGACCTTGATCTGTAGACCCCCAGAGGCAACACAAGAGCTGTTAAAAGATCAGATGAACTCCTAAGAGTCAACCCCATCCACCCCAACTCTGGGTTAAATAACCTCACCAACCCACAATTGGCCAAACGTGGTCAGTACTGCTACACCCCTGAAGACTAGACCACAACCAAACAGAAAGTGGTGGTCAACCAGGGAGGGGTTCCTCCAATAGGAGAGAGAGACCTTGGATTGGAGGTCAACCAGGGAGGGGTTCCTCCAATAGGAGAGAGAGACCTTGGATTGGAGGTCAACCAGAGAGGGGTTCCTCCAATAGGAGAGAGAGACCTTGGATTGGAGGTCAACCAGAGAGGGGTTCCTCCAATAGGAGAGAGAGACCTTGGATTGGAGGTCAACCAGAGAGGGGTTCCTCCAACAGGAGAGAGAGACCTTGGATTGGAGGTCAACCAGAGAGGGGTTCCTCCAACAGGAGAGAGAGACCTTGGATTGGAGGTCAACCAGAGAGGGGTTCCTCCAACAGGAAAGAGAGACCTTGGATTGGAGGTCAACCAGGGAGGGGTTCCTCCAATAGGAGAGAGAGACCTTGGATTGGAGGTCAACCAGGGAGGGGTTCCTCCAATAGGAGAGAGAGACCTTGGATTGGAGGTCAACCAGAGAGGGGTTCCTCCAATAGGAGAGAGAGACCTTGGATTGGAGGTCAACCAGGGAGGGGTTCCTCCAATAGGAGAGAGAGACCTTGGAGTGGAGGTCAACCAGGGACGGGTTCCTCCAATAGGAGAGAGAGACCTTGGATTGGAGGTCAACCAGAGAGGGGTTCCTCCAATAGGAGATAGAGACCTTGGATTGGAGGTCAACCAGAGAGGGGTTCCTCCAATAGGAGAGAGAGACCTTGGATTGGAGGTCAACCAGAGAGGGGTTCCTCCAATAGGAGAGAGAGACCTTGGATTGGAGGTCAACCAGAGAGGGGTTCCTCCAATAGGAGAGAGAGACCTTGGATTGGAGGTCAACCAGGGAGGGGTTCCTCCAATAGGAGAGAGAGACCTTGGATTGGAGGTCAACCAGAGAGGGGTTCCTCCAATAGGAGAGAGAGACCTTGGATTGGAGGTCAACGAGAGAG
>CAXHJY010001001.1:137500-173722 GCA_964016885.1 Eledone cirrhosa
ACATGTTTGTATATAAGTTGTTTGTCTTATCAACGGTTCTTTGTTGATGTTGACACAGTTCTACAACTGACATCAATAATGGAGCCTAAAGGGAGGAGAGGGACACTGGTCCACCTCCTCCTCTACACCTTCTCTACCTTCCTCCCTTCACCTCATCACATTGCCTCCCCTTCATTACACCACCTCCGCATCCCTGCCATCTCCACCACATCATCATCACCTCCTCATCCTTCACCTCCTGCCCCCCTCCACCTCCTCCGCCTTCACCTCCTTCCTCCTCCACCTCATCACCTCCTCCTCCTTCACCTCCTCCCTCCACCTCCTCCGCCTTCACCTCCTTCCTCCTCCACCTCATCACCTCCTCCTCCTTCACCTCCTCCCTCCACCTTTTCCCTGCCTCCCCTCCATTTCCACCACATCATAATAACCTCCTCATCCTTCACCTCCTGCCCCCCCCCCCCCCCTTCCGCCCCCTCCACCTCCACCACATCATCATCACCTCCTCATCCTTCACCTCCTGCCCCCCTCCACCTCTTCCCTCCCTCCCTTCCGCTCCCTCCACCTCCTCCGCCTTCACCTCCTTCCTCCTCCACCTCATCACCTCCTCCTCCTTCACCGCCTGCCTCCCCTCCGCCCCTCCATCTCCACCACATCATAATAACCTCCTCATCCTTCACCTCCTGGTCCCCACCCCCCACCCCCTCCCTTCCGCCCCCTCCACCTCCACCACATCATCATCACCTCCTCCTCCTCCACCCACCCCATCAGAAGACTAAACTCCTCAGTTTGAGTCATAAAACCTGACACTATCTCCTCTGCACTTTTAATATAAACTGTACGTGGGTGGGGTCTCTAGGGGGTCAGTAGCCCCACACTTAAGCGGTGTAGACACCCCTCGGGCTCTCTAGGGGGTCAGTAGCCCCACACTTAAGTGGGGTAGACACCCCTCGGGCTCTCTAGGAGGTCAGTAGCCCCACACTTCAGTGGGGTAGACACCCCTCGGGCTCTCTAGGAGGTCAGTAGCCCCACACTTCAGTGGGGTAGACACCCCTCGGGCTCTCTAGGAGGTCAGTAGCCCCACACTCCAGTGGGGTAGACACCCCTCGGGCTCTCTAGGGGGCCAGTAGCCCCACACTTCAGTGGGGTAGACACCCCTCGGGCTCTCTAGGGGGTCAGTAGCCCCACATTTAAGTGGGGTAGACACCCTTCGGGCTCTCTAGGGGGTCAGTAGCCCCACATTTAAGTGGGGTAGACACCCTTCGGGCTCTCTAGGGGGTCAGTAGCCCCACATTTAAGTGGGGTAGACACCCCTCGGGCTCTCTAGGGGGTCAGTAGCCCCACATTTAAGTGGGGTAGACACCCTTCGGGCTCTCTAGGGGGTCAGTAGCCCCACATTTAAGTGGGGTAGACACCCCTCGGGCTCTCTAGGGGGTCAGTAGCCCCACATTTAAGTGGGGTAGACACCCTTCGGGCTCTCTAGGGGGTCAGTAGCCCCACATTTAAGTGGGGTAGACACCCTTCGGGCTCTCTAGGGGGTCAGTAGCCCCACATTTAAGTGGGGTAGACACCCCTCGGGCTCTCTAGGGGGTCAGTAGCCCCACATTTAAGTGGGGTAGACACCCTTCGGGCTCTCTAGGGGGGTCAGTAGCCCCACACTTTAGTGGGGTAGACACCCCTCGGGCTCTCTAGGGGGTCAGTAGCCCCACACTTCAGTGGGGTAGACACCTCTCGGGCTCTCTAGGAGGTCAGTAGCCCCACACTTCAGTGGGGTAGACACCTCTCAGGCTCTCTAGGAGGTCAGTAGCCCCACACTTCAGTGGGGTAGACACCTCTCGGGCTCTCTAGGAGGTCAGTAGCCCCACACTTAAGCGGGGTAGACACCCCTCGGGCTCTCTAGGGGGTCAGTAGCCCCACACTTCAGTGGGGTAGACACCCCTCGGGCTCTCTAGGAGGTCAGTAGCCCCACACTTCAGTGGGGTAGACACCCCTCGGGCTCTCTAGGGGGTCAGTAGCCCCACACTTCAGTGAGGTAGACACCCCTCGGGCTCTCTAGGGGGTCAGTAGCCCCACACTTCAGTGGGGTAGACACCCTTCGGGCTCTCTAGGGGGGTCAGTAGCCCCACACTTTAGTGGGGTAGACACCTCTCGGGCTCTCTAGGAGGTCAGTAGCCCCACACTTAAGCGGGGTAGACACCCCTCGGGCTCTCTAGGGGGTCAGTAGCCCCACACTTCAGTGGGGTAGACATCCTCGGCTCTCTAGGAGGTCAGTAGCCCCACACTTTAGTGGAGTAGACACCCCTCGGGCTCTCTAGGAGGTCAGTAGCCCCACACTTCAGTGAGGTAGACACCCCTCGGGCTCTCTAGGAGGTCAGTAGCCCCACACTTCAGTGGGGTAGACACCCCTCGGGCTCTCTAGGATGTCAGTAGCCCCACACTTCAGTGGGGTAGACACCCCTCGGGCTCTCTAGGAGGTCAGTAGCCCCACACTTCAGTGGGGTAGACACCCCTTGGGCTCTCTAGGAGGTCAGTAGCCCCACATTTAAGTGGGGTAGACACCCTTCGGACTTTCTAGGGGGTCAGCAGCCCCACACTTAAGCGGGGTAGACACCCCTCGGGCTCTCTAGGGGGTCAGTAGCCCCACACTTAAGCGGGGTAGACACCCCTCGGGCTCTCTAGGGGGTCAGTAGCCCCACACTTCAGTGGGGTAGACACCCCTCGGGCTCTCTAGGAGGTCAGTAGCCCCACACTTTAGTGGAGTAGACACCCCTCGGGCTCTCTAGGAGGTCAGTAGCCCCACACTTCAGTGGGGTAGACACCCCTCGGGCTCTCTAGGAGGTCAGTAGCCCCACATTTAAGTGGGGTAGACACCCCTCGGGCTCTCTAGGATGTCAGTAGCCCCACACTTAAGTGGGGTAGACACCCTTCGGGCTCTCTAGGGGGTCAGTAGCCCCACACTTTAGCGGGTAGACACCCCTCGGGCTCTCTAGGGGGTCAGTAGCCCCACACTTAAGCGGGGTAGACACCCCTCGGGCTCTCTAGGGGGTCAGTAGCCCCACACTTAAGCGGGCTAGACACCCCTCGGGCTCTCTAGGGGGTCAGTAGCCCCACACTTCAGTGGGGTAGACACCCCTCGGGCTCTCTAGGGGGTCAGTAGCCCCACACTTAAGCGGGGTAGACACCCCTCGGGCTCTCTAGGGGGTCAGTAGCCCCACACTTAAGCGGGGTAGACACCCCTCGGGCTCTCTAGGGGGTCAGTAGCCCCACACTTCAGTGGGGTAGACACCCCTCGGGCTCTCTAGGGGGTCAGTAGCCCCACACTTTAGCGGGGTAGACACCCCTCGGGCTCTCTAGGGGGTCAGTAGCCCCACACTTAAGCGGGGTAGACACCCCTCGGGCTCTCTAGGGGGTCAGTAGCCCCACACTTAAGCGGGGTAGACACCCCTCGGGCTCTCTAGGGGGTCAGTACCCCCACACTTCAGTGGGGTAGACACCCCTCGGGCTCTCTAGGGGGTCAGTAGCCCCACACTTAAGCGAGGTAGACACCCCTCGGGCTCTCTAGGGGGTCAGTAGCCCCACACTTAAGCGGGGTGCGGAACCCTAGGCCTGTCTGTATCATTCTGTATAAGAGTGAACCTAACACCTTTCGTAACAGTACTCCTTGTTATTATTTACTTTTCCAATATATGAGTTCAAATCCCGCCGAGGTTGACTTTGCCTTTCATCCTTACGGGGTCGATAAAATAAAGTACCAGTAATGCACTGGTTAATTTGCTGGCCTTGTGCCTAACGTAGAAACAATTATTAATATTTTTGTTTGTTTTTTAGATGTTTTACTTGATGTTCAAGTCAGCTAAAATTTCTTTGTTTAGATGGGTTGTGCCTATATAAGAAATCATTTGGCAGTATCGGTAGAGGGTCGGACGGACGCCATGCTTTGCTGCATAGAGTTACGGCCCTTTATGGTCTGAGTTCAAATCCCGCCAACGTTAACTTTGCCTTTCATCCTTACTGGGTCGATAAAATAAAGTACCAGTAATGCACTGGTTAATTTGCTGTCCTTGTGCCTAACGTAGAAACAATTATTTACTTTTTCAATATATATATATATATTTTTTCCGTTTATCGTTTTCGGTGCACCCGGCCGATTAACCCACTCGATATGCATATTGGGCTACTCAGCCGTTAATATGCATAAGGTAAGTATATACGTTCAACAATCTGGCAGGAAGGTATACGTTGCTGACGATAGCTAACAAGCTTGAAACTAGTACAGCGTTCCTTTGTCAGTGTTGAACAAACGAGCAACGGTGGTTGCTAGACACTACGGCTTAATACGGGATGTTTGTTTACAAACACACCGAGCATTATAATAAATGTTCGGTGAATCCATACGTGCATATATATATGTGTGCATGTATGTATATATATATATATACATACTACTGTACGTCGGTATACATATATGTATGTACGTGTACATACTTAAGTAACAGCCGTACTAAGAGTGGGAAATGAAATATCGTTTCATTTTTTCCGTTTATATATATATATATATATAGTGAAAGCTTGGACGGGAACAAAACAGGGAGGCAGACAAATAAAGGATTATTAGGTTCCCGCTCTTGAGAGTGGGGGGGGGGACGTTTCGGGCATAAGCCCTTCTTCGGGAGAAAATTTGGTAGGAAGAGAGTCCTGAGGGTCTGTAGAGGAGGGGTGGAAAGACATTTATAAAAAAATATATATATATATTATATATGGCTTGAGCTCTGCCGTCGGGGTCATACTTTTTCCTATATTATATATATATATGTGTGTGTGTGTGTGTGTGGGGCTCTGTATATATATATATATACGTGTGTGTACGTGTGCACATATATTTATGTCTGCGTGTGATTATATATACACACATATACATATGTGTGTGTGTGTGTGCATACATACGTATTTATGTCTGTGTATATGTGTATATATATATATATATGTGTGTGTGTGTGTGTGTGGCTCTGTATATATATGTGTGTGTGTGTGGCTCTCTCTCTCTATATATATATATATGTGTGTGTGTGTGTGTGTGTGTGGCTCTGTATATATATATATATGTGTGTGTGTGGCTCTCTCTCTATATATATATATATATATGTGTGTGTGTGTGTGTGTGTGTGTGGCTCTGTATATATATATATATGTGTGTGTGTGGCTCTCTCTCTCTATATATATGTGTGTGTGTGTGTGTGTGTGTGGCTCTGTATATATATATATATGTGTGTGTGTGTGTGTGTAGCTCTGTATATATATATGTGTGTGTGTGTGTGTGTGTGTGTGGCTCTGTATATATATATATGTGTGTGTGTATAGGTCTGTATATATATATATATGTGTGTGTGTGTGGCACTGTATATGTGTGTGTGTGGCACTGTATATATGTGTGTGTGTGGCAATGTGCCTACCAAACTCTACATGTGTGTACGTGTCTCGATTCTGTCCCGTGTTTGTTTGCAAGTTTCTAATCGATATCAAGAGATAAAGTTGTTAGGTTAACGTATCGAACCCAATCATAGATCAACACAATCTAGTTGTCTCTTTTCATTCCTTTAACCCCTTCTTTACCATATTCCCCATGAAAGACCCACACTACCTGGGGACCCCTTCTTTACCATATTCCCCATGAAAGACCCTACCTGGGGATCCCTTCTTTATCATATTCCCCATGAAAGACCCACACTACCTGGGGTCCCCTTCTTTACCATATTCCCCATGAAAGACCCACACTACCTGGGGACCCCTTCTTTACCATATTCCCCATGAAAGACCCTACCTGGGGACCCCTTCTTTACCATATTCCCCATGAAAGACCCACACTACCTGGGGACCCCTTCTTTACCATATTCCCCATGAAAGACCCTACCTGGGGTCCCCTTCTTTACCATATTCCCCATGAAAGACCCACACTACCTGGGGACCCCTTCTTTACCATATTCCCCATGAAAGACCCACACTACCTGAGGTTCCCTTCTTTACCATATTCCCCATGAAAGACCCACCCTACCTGGGGTTCCCTTCTTTACCATATTCCCCATGAAAGACCCACACTACCTGAGGTTCCCTTCTTTACCATATTCCCCATGAAAGACCCACACTACCTGGGGACCCTTCTTTACCATATTCCCATGAAAGACCCACACTACCTGGGATCCCCTTCTTTACCATATTCCCCATGAAAGACCCTACCTGGGGACCCCATCTTTACCATATTCCCCATGAAAGACCCACACTACCTGGGGTCCCCTTCTTTACCATATTCCCCATGAAAGACCCTACCTGGGGTTCCCTTCTTTACCATATTCCCCATGAAAGACCCACACTACCTGGGGTCCCCTTCTTTACCATATTCCCCATGAAAGACCCTACCTGGGGACCCCTTCTTTACCATATTCCCCATGAAAGACCCACACTACCTGGGGACCCCTTCTTTACCATATTCCCCATGAAATACCCACACTACCTGGGGACCCCTTCTTTACCATATTCCCCATGAAAGGCCCACACTACCTGGGGACCCCTTCTTTACCATATTCCCCATGAAAGACCCACACTACCTGGGGACCCCTTCTTTTCCATATTCCCCATGAAAGACCCACACTACCTGGGGATCCCTTCTTTTCCATATTCCCCATGAAAGACCCACACTACCTGAGATTTTGGAATAATTTCGGAAGTAATGAAGAATGTGGAGGTATTTAGTAATATAACATTTCTCATTAATCCGGTCGAAGGGCGGTGAATTGGTAGAATCGGTGGAGTGTCGGACACCCTGCTTCGCGACACAGAGTTACGACCCTTTACGGTCTGAGTTCAAATCCCGCCGAGGTTAACTTTGCCTTTCATCCTTACGGGGTCCATAAAATAAAGTAGCAGTAATACACTGGGTTGATTTAATCGACTTTCCCCTTCCCCAAACTGTTGACCTTGTGTCTAAATCAGAAACCATTAATAATCCGATTATTGGCAGTAAAATCGGTGGAGTGTTGGACACCTTGCTTCGCGGCATAGAGTTACGTCCCTTTACGTTCTGAGTTCAATACCCGCTGAGGTTAAGATTTGCCTTACGTGGTCGATAAAATAGAATACCAATAACTCGCTTACCAAGTGAGATCGAACTCGTCAAATCGGACCGAGGAAGCAATGTTTCCATTGATTTTTCTATTGCCGATACTATCTACCGGTGTCACTCCTGGTAGTGTCTTGCTCATGGACATAACGCACTGCCCGGTCTGGGAATCGAACTCGCAGCCTGACGAGTGTGAATCCAATTCTCTAACCTCCACAACGGACGGCCTTACATAAAATTATGCTGGATGGTAAATATAAAGACTTTAACACAAGTTTTCTATCATAGAATCATGGACGGTGTCAGAAAATTTGGCGTCAAAAAGAGTTTATTTTAATGAGGTGATCTTTGGTTTAGTGTTCCCTTCTCACGTCTGTCATAACTGCTGAAAAGTGGGACGCTAAACTCAAACATCGTCTAAAACGGTGTTCAAATTTTTATATTTTGAACATAGAAGAAGAAGAAGAAGAAGAAGAAGAAGAATTCTTTTTAGCAATACTTGTCTGGTAAACGATTTGACCTCATCGTGGAAGAGTCATTTAAGCCATAGTTGTACCTGTCTGGCAAGTGACTTGATCTGAGACTGTTGAAACTAAAGCAATTATATGGTGGACGAGTCATTTTACGCCACAGTTGTAGATGTCTGGCAGGTGACTTAAAACTAAAGCAAATATCTTGTGGAACAGTCATTTTAACCTCAATTATGCAAGTCTGACAAGGTATTTGATCTGAGACTGTTGAAACTAAAACAATTACATCGTGGAAAAATCATTTTAGCCCCAGTTGTACATATCTGGCAGATGACTTGATCTCAGACTGTGTTGAAACTAAAGTAATTACTGTGTGGACGAGTCATTTTAAGCAGAGTTGTACCTGTCTGGCTGATGACTTGATCTCAGACTGTGTTCTACATATCTGGCAAGTGACTTGTTGAAATTTAAGTAAATATATTGTGGAAGATTCATTTGAGCCTGAGTTGTACCTGCTTTCTGGCAATCTTTTGAGGAAGGGAGAGTATCCCGAAATACTAAAGCCCTATAAAGAAGTACACAATAGCAGTCGACATCATTATAATCTTAGAGGGTGGGGGATTGGCAGTATCGGTAGAGGGTCGCACACCATACTTTGTAGCAAAGAGTTACGGCCCTTTATGTTCTGAGTTCAAATCCCGCCGAGGTTCACTTTGCCTTGCATCCTTACGGGGGTCGATAAAATAAAGTACCAGTAATGCACTGGGTATTTGCTGGCCTTGTGCCAAAAGTAGAAACGATTATAATCTTATGTTTTTATCATCCAATTGACATGGTGTACACAGTTTCAATGGTTAGAATCAGATATTAGGAGATTAGCAAACATAGAGTCACTTGAACCACTGAAACTGGGTCAACCGCTCACACTAACTTAAACGATAAGGGAGCTTGTGTGTGTGTTTGTCTGTATGTGGGTGTGTGTCTGTGTGTCAGTATGTGTGTGTCTGTATGTGTGTGTGTGTGTGTCTATATGTGTTTCTGTGTGTGTGTAAGTGTCTGTGTGTGTGTGAGTGTGTGTGTGTGTGTGTGTGTGTGTAAGTAAACAGACCAGAAACTTGTTTATTGGAACAATTAAGACTGGCCCAGCTGGAGCAGTGATATATTACAGTAGAGTGGCCCAGCTGGTGCAGTGCTATATTACAGTAGAGTGGCCCAGCTGGAGAAGTGATATATTACAGTAGAGTGGCCCAGCTGGTGCAGTGCTATATTACAGTAGAGTGGCCCAGCTGGAGCAGTGCTATATTACAGTAGAGTGGCCCAGCTGGAGCAGTGATATAATACAGTAGAGTGGCCCAGCTGGAGCAGTGCTATATTACAGTAGAGTGGCCCAGCTGGAGCAGTGATGTATTACAGTAGACTGGCCCAGCTGGAGCAGTGATATATTACAGTAGTGGCCTAGCTGGAGCAGTGATATATTACAGTAGACTGGCCCAGCTGGAGCAGTGATATATTACAGTAGAGTGGCCCAGCTGGAGCAGTGCTATATTACAGTAGAGTGGCCCAGCTGGAGCAGTGATATAAAAAAGTAGAGTGGCCCAGCTGGAGCAGTGATATATTACAGTAGAGTGACCCAGCTGGAGCAGTGATATATTACAGTAGAGTGGCCCAGCTGGAGCAGTGATATAATACAGTAGACTGGCCCAGCTGGAGCAGTGATATATTACAGTAGAGTGGCCCAGCTGGAGCAGTGATATATTACAGTAGACTGGCCCAGCTGGAGCAGTGATATATTACAGTAGAGTGGCCCAGCTGGAGCAGTGATATATTACAGTAGAGTGGCCCAGCTGGAGCAGTGATATATTACAGTAGAGTGGCCCAGCTGGAGCAGTGATATATTACAGTAGAGTGGCCCAGCTGGAGCAGTGATATATTACAGTAGAGTGGCCCAGCTGGAGCAGTGATATATTACAGTAGAGTGGCCCAGCTGGAGCAGTGATATAATACAGTAGAGTGGCCCAGCTGGAGCAGTGATATATTACAGTAGAGTGGCCCAGCTGGAGCAGTGATATAATACAGTAGAGTGGCCCAGCTGGAGCAGTGATATATTACAGTAGACTGGCCCAGCTGGAGCAGTGATATATTACAGTAGAGTGGCCCAGCTGGAGCAGTGATATATTACAGTAGAGTGGCCCAGCTGGAGCAGTGATATATTAGAGTAGTGTGGCCCAGCTGGAGCAGTGCTATATTACAGTAGAGTGGCCCAGCTGGAGCAGTGATATAATACAGTAGAGTGGCTCAGCTGGAGCAGTGATATATTACAGTAGAGTGGCCCAGCTGGAGCAGTGATATATTACAGTAGACTGGCCCAGCTGGAGCAGTGATATATTACAGTAGAGTGGCCCAGCTGGTGCAGTGATATATTACAGTAGACTGGCCCAGCTGGAGCAGTGATATATTACAGTAGAGTGACCCAGCTGGAGCAGTGATATATTACAGTAGAGTGGCCCAGCTGGAGCAGTGATATATTACAATAGAGTGGCCCAGCTGGAGCAGTGATATATTACAGTAGAGTGGCCCAGCTGGAGCAGTGATATATTACAGTAGACTGGCCCAGCTGGAGCAGTGATATATTACAGTAGAGTGGCCCAGCTGGAGCAGTGATATATTACAGTAGACTGGCCCAGCTGGAGCAGTGATATATTACAGTAGAGTGGCCCAGCTGGAGCAGTGATATATTACAGTAGAGTGGCCCAGCTGGAGCAGTGATATATTACAGTAGAGTGGCCCAGCTGGAGCAGTGATATATTACAGTAGACTGGCCCAGCTGGAGCAGTGATATATTACAGTAGAGTGGCCCAGCTGGAGCAGTGATATATTACAGTAGAGTGGCCCAGCTGGAGCAGTGATATATTACAGTAGACTGGCCCAGCTGGAGCAGTGCTATATTACAGTAGAGTTGCCCAGCTGGAGCAGTGATATATTACAGTAGACTGGCCCAGCTGGAGCAGTGATATATTACAGTAGACTGGCCCAGCTGGAGCAGTGATATATTACAGTAGACTGGCCCAGCTGGAGCAGTGATATATTACAGTAGAGTTGCCCAGCTGGAGCAGTGATATATTACAGTAGAGTTGCCCAGCTGGAGCAGTGATATATTACAGTAGAGTGGCCCAGCTGGAGCAGTGATATATTACAGTAGACTGGCCCAGCTGGAGCAGTGATATATTACAGTAGACTGGCCCAGCTGGAGCAGTGATATATTACAGTAGAGTGGCCCAGCTGGAGCAGTGATATATTACAGTAGACTGGCCCAGCTGGAGCAGTGATATATTACAGTAGACTGGCCCAGCTGGAGCAGTGATATATTACAGTAGAGTGGCCCAGCTGGAGCAGTGATATATTACAGTAGAGTGGCCCAGCTGGAGCAGTGATATATTACAGTAGAGTGGCCCAGCTGGAGCAGTGATATATTACAGTAGAGTGGCCCAGCTGGAGCAGTGATATATTACAGTAGACTGGCCCAGCTGGAGCAGTGATATATTACAGTAGAGTGGCCCAGCTGGAGCAGTGATATATTACAGTAGAGTGGCCCAGCTGGAGCAGTGATATATTACAGTAGAGTGGCCCAGCTGGAGCAGTGATATATTACAGTAGAGTGGCCCAGCTGGAGCAGTGATATATTACAGTAGACTGGCCCAGCTGGAGCAGTGATATATTACAGTAGAGTGGCCCAGCTGGAGCAGTGATATAATACAGTAGACTGGCCCAGCTGGAGCAGTGATATACTACAGTAGACTGGCCCAGCTGGAGCAGTGATATATTACAGTAGAGTGGCCCAGCTGGAGCAGTGATATATTACAGTAGACTGGCCCAGCTGGAGCAGTGATATATTACAGTAGACTGGCCCAGCTGGAGCAGTGCTATATTACAGTAGAGTTGCCCAGCTGGAGCAGTGATATATTACAGTAGAGTGGCCCAGCTGGAGCAGTGATATAATACAGTAGACTGGCCCAGCTGGAGCAGTGATATACTACAGTAGACTGGCCCAGCTGGAGCAGTGATATATTACAGTAGACTGGCCCAGCTGGAGCAGTGCTATATTACAGTAGAGTTGCCCAGCTGGAGCAGTGATATATTACAGTAGACTGGCCCAGCTGGAGCAGTGATATATTACAGTAGACTGGCCCAGCTGGAGCAGTGATATATTACAGTAGACTGGCCCAGCTGGAGCAGTGATATATTACAGTAGAGTTGCCCAGCTGGAGCAGCGATATATTACAGTAGAGTGGCCCAGCTGGAGCAGTGCTATATTACAGTAGAGTTGCCCAGCTGGAGCAGTGATATATTACAGTAGACTGGCCCAGCTGGGGCAGTGCTATATTACAGTAGAGTGACCCAGCTGGAGCAGTGATATATTACAGTAGACTGGCCCAGCTGGAGCAGTGCTATATTACAGTAGAGTGGCCCAGCTGGAGCAGTGATATATTACAGTAGACTGGCCCAGCTGGAGCAGTGATATATTACAGTAGAGTGGCCCAGCTGGAGCAGTGATATATTACAGTAGAGTGGCCCAGCTGGAGCAGTGATAGATTACAGTAGACTGGCCCAGCTGGAACAGTGATATATTACAGTAGAGTGGCCCAGCTGGAGCAGTGATATATTACAGTAGAGTGGCCCAGCTGGAGCAGTGATATATTACAGTAGACTGGCCCAGCTGGAGCAGTGATATATTACAGTAGACTGGCCCAGCTGGAACAGTGATATATTACAGTAGAGTGGCCCAGCTGGAGCAGTGATATATTACAGTAGAGTGGCCCAGCTGGAGCAGTGATATATTACAGTAGACTGGCCCAGCTGGAACAGTGATATATTACAGTAGAGTGGCCCAGCTGGAGCAGTGATATAATACAGTAGAGTGGCCCAGCTGGAGCAGTGATATATTACAGTAGAGTGGCCCAGCTGGAGCAGTGATATATTACAGTAGAGTGGCCCAGCTGGAGCAGTGATATATTACAGTAGAGTGGCCCAGCTGGAGCAGTGATATAATACAGTAGAGTGGCACAGCTGGAGCAGTGATATAATACAGTAGAGTGGCCCAGCTGGAGCAGTGATAATACAGTAGAGTGGCACAGCTGGAGCAGTGATATAATACAGTAGAGTGGCCCAGCTGGAGCAGTGATATAATACAGTAGACTGGCCCAGCTGGAGCAGTGATATATTACAGTAGAGTGGCCCAGCTGGAGCAGTGATATAATACAGTAGAGGGGCCCAGCTGGAGCAGTGATATAATACAGTAGAGTGGCACAGCTGGAGCAGTGATATAATACAGTAGAGTGGCCCAGCTGGAGCAGTGATATAATACAGTAGAGTGGCACAGCTGGAGCAGTGATATAATACAGTAGAGTGGCACAGCTGGAGCAGTGATATAATACAGTAGAGTGGCCCAGCTGGAGCAGTGATATAATACAGTAGACTGGCCCAGCTGGAGCAGTGATATATTACAGTAGAGTGGCCCAGCTGGAGCAGTGATATAATACAGTAGAGTTGCCCAGCTGGAGCAGTGATATAATACAGTAGAGTGGCACAGCTGGAGCAGTGATATAATACAGTAGAGTGGCCCAGCTGGAGCAGTGATATAATACAGTAGAGTGGCACAGCTGGAGCAGTGATATAATGCAGTAGAGTGGCCCAGCTGGAGCAGTGATATAATACAGTAGACTGGCCCAGCTGGAGCAGTGATATAATACAGTAGAGTGGCCCAGCTGGAGCAGTGATATAATACAGTAGAGTGGCCCAGCTGGAGCAGTGATATAATACAGTAGAGTGGCACAGCTGGAGCAGTGATATAATACAGTAGAGTGGCCCAGCTGGAGCAGTGATATAATACAGTAGAGTGGCACAGCTGGAGCAGTGATATAATACAGTAGAGTGGCCCAGCTGGAGCAGTGATATAATACAGTAGACTGGCCAAGCTGGAGCAGTGATATATTACAGTAGAGTGGCCCAGCTGGAGCAGTGATATATTACAGTAGAGTGGCCCAGCTGGAGCAGTGATATAATACAGTAGAGTGGCCCAGCTGGAGCAGTGATATATTACAGTAGAGTGGCCCAGCTGGAGCAGTGATATAATACAGTAGAGTGGCCCAGCTGGAGCAGTAATATATTACAGTAGACTGGCCCAGCTGGAACAGTGATATATTACAGTAGACTGGCCCAGCTGGAGCAGTGATATATTACAGTAGAGTGACCCAGCTGGAGCAGTGATATATTACAGTAGAGTGGCCCAGCTGGAGCAGTGATATAATACAGTAGAGTGGCCCAGCTGGAGCAGTGATATATTAAAGTAGACTGGCCCAGCTGGAGCAGTAATATATTACAGTAGACTGGCCCAGCTGGAACAGTGATATATTACAGTAGACTGGCCCAGCTGGAGCAGTGATATATTACAGTAGAGTGGCCCAGCTGGAGCAGTGCTATATTACAGTAGACTGGCCCAGCTGGAGCAGTGATATATTACAGTAGAGTGGCCCAGCTGGAGCAGTGATATAATACAGTAGAGTGGCCCAGCTGGAGCAGTGATATAATACAGTAGAGTGGCCCAGCTGGAGCAGTGATATAATACAGTAGACTGGCCCAGCTGGAGCAGTAATATATTACAGTAGACTGGCCCAGCTGGAACAGTGATATATTACAGTAGACTGGCCCAGCTGGAGCAGTGATATATTACAGTAGAGTGGCCCAGCTGGAGCAGTGATATATTACAGTAGAGTGGCCCAGCTGGAGCAGTGATATATTACAGTAGAGTGGCCCAGCTGGAGCAGTGATATATTACAGTAGAGTGACCCAGCTGGAGCAGTGATATATTACAGTAGACTGGCCCAGCTGGAGCAGTGATATATTACAGTAGACTGGCCCAGCTGGAGCAGTGATATATTACAGTAGAGTGGCCCAGCTGGAGCAGTGCTATATTACAGTAGACTGGCCCAGCTGGAGCAGTGATATATTACAGTAGAGTGTCCCAGCTGGAGCAGTGATATATTACAGTAGAGTGACCCAGCTGGAGCAGTGATATATTACAGTAGAGTGGCCCAGCTGGAGCAGTAATATATTACAGTAGACTGGCCCAGCTGGAGCAGTGATATATTACAGTAGAGTGGCCCAGCTGGAGCAGTGATATAATACAGTAGAGTGACCCAGCTGGAGCAGTGATATATTACAGTAGAGTGGCCCAGCTGGAGCAGTGATATAATACAGTAGAGTGACCCAGCTGGAGCAGTGATATATTACAGTAGAGTGGCCCAGCTGGAGCAGTGATATATTACAGTAGAGTGGCCCAGCTGGAGCAGTGATATATTACAGTAGAGTGGCCCAGCTGGAGCAGTGATATATTACAGTAGACTGGCCCAGCTGGAGCAGTGATATATTACAGTAGGGTGGCCCAGCTGGAGCAGTGATATATTACAGTAGACTGGCCCAGCTGGAGCAGTGATATATTACAGTAGAGTGACCCAGCTGGAGCAGTGATATATTACAGTAGAGTGGCCCAGCTGGAGCAGTGATATATTACAGTAGACTGGCCCAGCTGGAGCAGTGATATATTACAGTAGAGTGGCCCAGCTGGAGCAGTGATATATTACAGTAGAGTGGCCCAGCTGGAGCAGTGATATATTACAGTAGAGTGGCCCAGCTCGAGCAGTGATATAATACAGTAGAGTGGCCCAGCTGGAGCAGTGATATATTACAGTAGAGTGGCCCAGCTGGAGCAGTGATATAATACAGTAGACTGGCCCAGCTGGAGCAGTGATATATTACAGTATAGTGGCCCAGCTGGAGTAGTGATATATTACAGTAGACTGGCCCAGCTGGAGCAGTGATATATTACAGTATAGTGGCCCAGCTGGAGCAGTGATATATTACAGTAAACTGGCCCAGCTGGAGCAGTGATATATTACAGTACAGTGGCCCAGCTGGAGCAGTGATATATTACAGTAGACTGGCCCAGCTGGAGCAGTGATATATTACAGTAGAGTGGGCCAGCTGGAGCAGTGATATATTACAGTAGACTGGCCCAGCTGGAGCAGTGATATATTACAGTAGACTGGCCCAGCTGGAGCAGTGATATATTACAGTAGAGTGGCCCAGCTGGAGCAGTGATATAATACAGTGGAGTGGCCCAGCTGGAGCAGTGATATAATACAGTAGAGTGGCCCAGCTGGAGCAGTGATATATTACAGTAGAGTGGCCCAGCTGGAGCAGTGCTATATTACAGTAGAGTGGCCCAGCTGGAGCAGTGATATAAAAAAGTAGAGTGGCCCAGCTGGAGCAGTGATATATTACAGTAGAGTGACCCAGCTGGAGCAGTGATATATTACAGTAGACTGGCCCAGCTGGAGCAGTGATATATTACAGTAGAGTGGCCCAGCTGGAGCAGTGATATATTACAGTAGAGTGGCCCAGCTGGAGCAGTGATATATTACAGTAGACTGGCTCAGCTGGAGCAGTGATATATTACAGTAGAGTGGCCCAGCTGGAGCAGTGATATATTACAGTAGAGTGGCCCAGCTGGAGCAGTGATATATTACAGTAGAGTGGCCCAGCTGGAGCAGTGATATATTACAGTAGAGTGGCCCAGCTGGAGCAGTGATATATTACAGTAGAGTGGCCCAGCTGGAGCAGTGATATATTACAGTAGAGTGGCCCAGCTGGAGCAGTGATATAATACAGTAGACTGGCCCAGCTGGAGCAGTGATATACTACAGTAGACTGGCCCAGCTGGAGCAGTGCTATATTACAGTAGAGTGGCCCAGCTGGAGCAGTGATATATTACAGTAGAGTGGCCCAGCTGGAGCAGTGATATAATACAGTAGACTGGCCCAGCTGGAGCAGTGATATACTACAGTAGACTGGCCCAGCTGGAGCAGTGATATATTACAGTAGACTGGCCCAGCTGGAGCAGTGCTATATTACAGTAGAGTTGCCCAGCTGGAGCAGTGATATATTACAGTAGACTGGCCCAGCTGGAGCAGTGATATATTACAGTAGACTGGCCCAGCTGGAGCAGTGATATATTACAGTAGACTGGCCCAGCTGGAGCAGTGCTATATTACAGTAGAGTTGCCCAGCTGGAGCAGCGATATATTACAGTAGAGTGGCCCAGCTGGAGCAGTGCTATATTACAGTAGAGTTGCCCAGCTGGAGCAGTGATATATTACAGTAGACTGGCCCAGCTGGAGCAGTGCTATATTACAGTAGAGTGACCCAGCTGGAGCAGTGATATATTACAGTAGACTGGCCCAGCTGGAGCAGTGCTATATTACAGTAGAGTTGCCCAGCTGGAGCAGCGATATATTACAGTAGAGTGGCCCAGCTGGAGCAGTGCTATATTACAGTAGAGTTGCCCAGCTGGAGCAGTGATATATTACAGTAGACTGGCCCAGCTGGAGCAGTGCTATATTACAGTAGAGTTGCCCAGCTGGAGCAGCGATATATTACAGTAGAGTGGCCCAGCTGGAGCAGTGCTATATTACAGTAGAGTTGCCCAGCTGGAGCAGTGATATATTACAGTAGACTGGCCCAGCTGGAGCAGTGCTATATTACAGTAGAGTGGCCCAGCTGGAGCAGTGATATATTACAGAAGACTGGCCCAGCTGGAGCAGTGATATATTACAGTAGAGTTGCCCAGCTGGAGCAGTGATATATTACAGTATAGTGGCCCAGCTGGAGCAGTGATATATTACAGTAGACTGGCCCAGCTGGAGCAGTGCTATATTACAGTAGAGTTGCCCAGCTGGAGCAGTGATATAATACAGTAGACTGGCCCAGCTGGAGCAGTGATATAATACAGTAGAGTTGCCCAGCTGGAGCAGTGATATAATACAGTAGAGTTGCCCAGCTAGAGCAGTGATATATTACAGTAGACTGGCCCAGCTGGAGCAGTGATATAATACAGTAGAGTGACCCAGATGGAGCAGTGATATATTACAGTAGAGTGGCCCAGCTGGAGCAGTGATATAATACAGTAGACTGGCCCAGCTGGAGCAGTGATATATTACAGTAGACTGGCCCAGCTGGAGCAGTGATATATTACAGTAGAGTGGCCCAGCTGGAGCAGTGATATATTACAGTAGAGTGGCCCAGCTGGAGCAGTGATAGATTACAGTAGACTGGCCCAGCTGGAACAGTGATATATTACAGTAGAGTGGCCCAGCTGGAGCAGTGATATAATACAGTAGAGTGGCCCAGCTGGAGCAGTGATATAATACAGTAGAGTGGCACAGCTGGAGCAGTGATATAATACAGTAGAGTGGCCCAGCTGGAGCAGTGATATAATACAGTAGAGTGGCACAGCTGGAGCAGTGATATAATGCAGTAGAGTGGCCCAGCTGGAGCAGTGATATAATACAGTAGACTGGCCCAGCTGGAGCAGTGATATATTACAGTAGAGTGGCCCAGCTGGAGCAGTGATATAATACAGTAGAGTGGCCCATCTGGAGCAGTGATATAATACAGTAGAGTGGCACAGCTGGAGCAGTGATATAATACAGTAGAGTGGCCCAGCTGGAGCAGTGATATAATACAGTAGAGTGGCACAGCTGGAGCAGTGATATAATACAGTAGAGTGGCCCAGCTGGAGCAGTGATATAATACAGTAGACTGGCCAAGCTGGAGCAGTGATATATTACAGTAGAGTGGCCCAGCTGGAGCAGTGATATATTACAGTAGAGAGGCCCAGCTGGAGCAGTGATATAATACAGTAGAGTGGCCCAGCTGGAGCAGTGATATATTACAGTAGAGTGGCCCAGCTGGAGCAGTGATATAATACAGTAGAGTGGCCCAGCTGGAGCAGTAATATATTACAGTAGACTGGCCCAGCTGGAACAGTGATATATTACAGTAGACTGGCCCAGCTGGAGCAGTGATATATTACAGTAGAGTGACCCAGCTGGAGCAGTGATATATTACAGTAGAGTGGCCCAGCTGGAGCAGTGATATAATACAGTAGAGTGGCCCAGCTGGAGCAGTGATATATTAAAGTAGACTGGCCCAGCTGGAGCAGTAATATATTACAGTAGACTGGCCCAGCTGGAACAGTGATATATTACAGTAGACTGGCCCAGCTGGAGCAGTGATATATTACAGTAGAGTGGCCCAGCTGGAGCAGTGCTATATTACAGTAGACCTGCCCTATCTGGAGCAGTGATATATTACAGTAGAGTGGCCCAGCTGGAGCAGTGATATAATACAGTAGAGTGGCCCAGCTGGAGCAGTGATATAATACAGTAGAGTGGCCCAGCTGGAGCAGTGATATAATACAGTAGACTGGCCCAGCTGGAGCAGTGATATATTACAGTAGACTGGCCCAGCTGGAACAGTGATATATTACAGTAGACTGGCCCAGCTGGAGCAGTGATATATTACAGTAGAGTGGCCCAGCTGGAGCAGTGATATATTACAGTAGAGTGGCCCAGCTGGAGCAGTGATATATTACAGTAGAGTGGCCCAGCTGGAGCAGTGATATATTACAGTAGAGTGACCCAGCTGGAGCAGTGATATATTACAGTAGACTGGCACAGCTGGAGCAGTGATATATTACAGTAGACTGGCCCAGCTGGAGCAGTGATATATTACAGTAGAGTGGCCCAGCTGGAGCAGTGCTATATTACAGTAGACTGGCCCAGCTGGAGCAGTGATATATTACAGTAGAGTGTCCCAGCTGGAGCAGTGATATATTACAGTAGAGTGACCCAGCTGGAGCAGTGATATATTACAGTAGAGTGGCCCAGCTGGAGCAGTAATATATTACAGTAGACTGGCCCAGCTGGAGCAGTGATATATTACAGTAGAGTGGCCCAGCTGGAGCAGTGATATAATACAGTAGAGTGACCCAGCTGGAGCAGTGATATATTACAGTAGAGTGGCCCAGCTGGAGCAGTGATATATTACAGTAGAGTGACCCAGCTGGAGCAGTGATATATTACAGTAGAGTGGCCCAGCTGGAGCAGTGATATATTACAGTAGAGTGGCCCAGCTGGAGCAGTGATATATTACAGTAGAGTGGCCCAGCTGGAGCAGTGATATATTACAGTAGACTGGCCCAGCTGGAGCAGTGATATATTACAGTAGGGTGGCCCAGCTGGAGCAGTGATATATTGCAGTAGACTGGCCCAGCTGGAGCAGTGATATATTACAGTAGAGTTGCCCAGCTGGAGCAGTGATATATTACAGTAGACTGGCCCAGCTGGAGCAGTGCTATATTACAGTAGAGTGACCCAGCTGGAGCAGTGATATATTACAGTAGACTGGCCCAGCTGGAGCAGTGCTATATTACAGTAGAGTGGCCCAGCTGGAGCAGTGATATATTACAGTAGACTGGCCCAGCTGGAGCAGTGATATATTACAGTAGAGTTGCCCAGCTGGAGCAGTGATATATTACAGTATAGTGGCCCAGCTGGAGCAGTGATATATTACAGTAGACTGGCCCAGCTGGAGCAGTGCTATATTACAGTAGAGTTGCCCAGCTGGAGCAGTGATATAATACAGTAGACTGGCCCAGCTGGAGCAGTGATATAATACAGTAGAGTTGCCCAGCTGGAGCAGTGATATAATACAGTAGAGTTGCCCAGCTAGAGCAGTGATATATTACAGTAGACTGGCCCAGCTGGAGCAGTGATATAATACAGTAGAGTGACCCAGATGGAGCAGTGATATATTACAGTAGAGTGGCCCAGCTGGAGCAGTGATATAATACAGTAGACTGGCCCAGCTGGAGCAGTGATATATTACAGTAGACTGGCCCAGCTGGAGCAGTGATATATTACAGTAGAGTGGCCCAGCTGGAGCAGTGATATATTACAGTAGAGTGGCCCAGCTGGAGCAGTGATAGATTACAGTAGACTGGCCCAGCTGGAACAGTGATATATTACAGTAGAGTGGCCCAGCTGGAGCAGTGATATAATACAGTAGAGTGGCCCAGCTGGAGCAGTGATATAATACAGTAGAGTGGCACAGCTGGAGCAGTGATATAATACAGTAGAGTGGCCCAGCTGGAGCAGTGATATAATACAGTAGAGTGGCACAGCTGGAGCAGTGATATAATGCAGTAGAGTGGCCCAGCTGGAGCAGTGATATAATACAGTAGACTGGCCCAGCTGGAGCAGTGATATATTACAGTAGAGTGGCCCAGCTGGAGCAGTGATATAATACAGTAGAGTGGCCCAGCTGGAGCAGTGATATAATACAGTAGAGTGGCACAGCTGGAGCAGTGATATAATACAGTAGAGTGGCCCAGCTGGAGCAGTGATATAATACAGTAGAGTGGCACAGCTGGAGCAGTGATATAATACAGTAGAGTGGCCCAGCTGGAGCAGTGATATAATACAGTAGACTGGCCAAGCTGGAGCAGTGATATATTACAGTAGAGTGGCCCAGCTGGAGCAGTGATATATTACAGTAGAGAGGCCCAGCTGGAGCAGTGATATAATACAGTAGAGTGGCCCAGCTGGAGCAGTGATATATTACAGTAGAGTGGCCCAGCTGGAGCAGTGATATAATACAGTAGAGTGGCCCAGCTGGAGCAGTAATATATTACAGTAGACTGGCCCAGCTGGAACAGTGATATATTACAGTAGACTGGCCCAGCTGGAGCAGTGATATATTACAGTAGAGTGGCCCAGCTGGAGCAGTGATATAATACAGTAGAGTGACCCAGCTGGAGCAGTGATATATTACAGTAGAGTGGCCCAGCTGGAGCAGTGATATATTACAGTAGAGTGACCCAGCTGGAGCAGTGATATATTACAGTAGAGTGGCCCAGCTGGAGCAGTGATATATTACAGTAGAGTGGCCCAGCTGGAGCAGTGATATATTACAGTAGAGTGGCCCAGCTGGAGCAGTGATATATTACAGTAGACTGGCCCAGCTGGAGCAGTGATATATTACAGTAGGGTGGCCCAGCTGGAGCAGTGATATATTGCAGTAGACTGGCCCAGCTGGAGCAGTGATATATTACAGTAGAGTTGCCCAGCTGGAGCAGTGATATATTACAGTAGACTGGCCCAGCTGGAGCAGTGCTATATTACAGTAGAGTGACCCAGCTGGAGCAGTGATATATTACAGTAGACTGGCCCAGCTGGAGCAGTGCTATATTACAGTAGAGTGGCCCAGCTGGAGCAGTGATATATTACAGTAGACTGGCCCAGCTGGAGCAGTGATATATTACAGTAGAGTTGCCCAGCTGGAGCAGTGATATATTACAGTATAGTGGCCCAGCTGGAGCAGTGATATATTACAGTAGACTGGCCCAGCTGGAGCAGTGCTATATTACAGTAGAGTTGCCCAGCTGGAGCAGTGATATAATACAGTAGACTGGCCCAGCTGGAGCAGTGATATAATACAGTAGAGTTGCCCAGCTGGAGCAGTGATATAATACAGTAGAGTTGCCCAGCTAGAGCAGTGATATATTACAGTAGACTGGCCCAGCTGGAGCAGTGATATAATACAGTAGAGTGACCCAGATGGAGCAGTGATATATTACAGTAGAGTGGCCCAGCTGGAGCAGTGATATAATACAGTAGACTGGCCCAGCTGGAGCAGTGATATATTACAGTAGACTGGCCCAGCTGGAGCAGTGATATATTACAGTAGAGTGGCCCAGCTGGAGCAGTGATATATTACAGTAGAGTGGCCCAGCTGGAGCAGTGATAGATTACAGTAGACTGGCCCAGCTGGAACAGTGATATATTACAGTAGAGTGGCCCAGCTGGAGCAGTGATATAATACAGTAGAGTGGCCCAGCTGGAGCAGTGATATAATACAGTAGAGTGGCACAGCTGGAGCAGTGATATAATACAGTAGAGTGGCCCAGCTGGAGCAGTGATATAATACAGTAGAGTGGCACAGCTGGAGCAGTGATATAATGCAGTAGAGTGGCCCAGCTGGAGCAGTGATATAATACAGTAGACTGGCCCAGCTGGAGCAGTGATATATTACAGTAGAGTGGCCCAGCTGGAGCAGTGATATAATACAGTAGAGTGGCCCAGCTGGAGCAGTGATATAATACAGTAGAGTGGCACAGCTGGAGCAGTGATATAATACAGTAGAGTGGCCCAGCTGGAGCAGTGATATAATACAGTAGAGTGGCACAGCTGGAGCAGTGATATAATACAGTAGAGTGGCCCAGCTGGAGCAGTGATATAATACAGTAGACTGGCCAAGCTGGAGCAGTGATATATTACAGTAGAGTGGCCCAGCTGGAGCAGTGATATATTACAGTAGAGAGGCCCAGCTGGAGCAGTGATATAATACAGTAGAGTGGCCCAGCTGGAGCAGTGATATATTACAGTAGAGTGGCCCAGCTGGAGCAGTGATATAATACAGTAGAGTGGCCCAGCTGGAGCAGTAATATATTACAGTAGACTGGCCCAGCTGGAACAGTGATATATTACAGTAGACTGGCCCAGCTGGAGCAGTGATATATTACAGTAGAGTGACCCAGCTGGAGCAGTGATATATTACAGTAGAGTGGCCCAGCTGGAGCAGTGATATAATACAGTAGAGTGGCCCAGCTGGAGCAGTGATATATTAAAGTAGACTGGCCCAGCTGGAGCAGTAATATATTACAGTAGACTGGCCCAGCTGGAACAGTGATATATTACAGTAGACTGGCCCAGCTGGAGCAGTGATATATTACAGTAGAGTGGCCCAGCTGGAGCAGTGCTATATTACAGTAGACCTGCCCTATCTGGAGCAGTGATATATTACAGTAGAGTGGCCCAGCTGGAGCAGTGATATAATACAGTAGAGTGGCCCAGCTGGAGCAGTGATATAATACAGTAGAGTGGCCCAGCTGGAGCAGTGATATAATACAGTAGACTGGCCCAGCTGGAGCAGTAATATATTACAGTAGACTGGCCCAGCTGGAACAGTGATATATTACAGTAGACTGGCCCAGCTGGAGCAGTGATATATTACAGTAGAGTGGCCCAGCTGGAGCAGTGATATATTACAGTAGAGTGGCCCAGCTGGAGCAGTGATATATTACAGTAGAGTGGCCCAGCTGGAGCAGTGATATATTACAGTAGAGTGACCCAGCTGGAGCAGTGATATATTACAGTAGAGTGTCCCAGCTGGAGCAGTGATATATTACAGTAGAGTGACCCAGCTGGAGCAGTGATATATTACAGTAGAGTGGCCCAGCTGGAGCAGTGATATAATACAGTAGAGTGACCCAGCTGGAGCAGTGATATATTACAGTAGAGTGGCCCAGCTGGAGCAGTGATATATTACAGTAGAGTGACCCAGCTGGAGCAGTGATATATTACAGTAGAGTGGCCCAGCTGGAGCAGTGATATATTACAGTAGAGTGGCCCAGCTGGAGCAGTGATATATTACAGTAGAGTGGCCCAGCTGGAGCAGTGATATATTACAGTAGACTGGCCCAGCTGGAGCAGTGATATATTACAGTAGGGTGGCCCAGCTGGAGCAGTGATATATTGCAGTAGACTGGCCCAGCTGGAGCAGTGATATATTACAGTAGAGTGACCCAGCTGGAGCAGTGATATATTACAGTAGAGTGGCCCAGCTGGAGCAGTGATATATTACAGTAGACTGGCCCAGCTGGAGCAGTGATATATTACAGTAGAGTGGCCCAGCTGGAGCAGTGATATATTACAGTAGAGTGGCCCAGCTGGAGCAGTGATATATTACAGTAGAGTGGCCCAGCTCGAGCAGTGATATAATACAGTAGAGTGGCCCAGCTGGAGCAGTGATATATTACAGTAGAGTGGCCCAGCTGGAGCAGTGATATAATACAGTAGACTGGCCCAGCTGGAGCAGTGATATATTACAGTATAGTGGCCCAGCTGGAGCAGTGATATATTACAGTAGACTGGCCCAGCTGGAGCAGTGATATATTACAGTATAGTGGCCCAGCTGGAGCAGTGATATATTACAGTAAACTGGCCCAGCTGGAGCAGTGATATATTACAGTACAGTGGCCCAGCTGGAGCAGTGATATATTACAGTAGACTGGCCCAGCTGGAGCAGTGATATATTACAGTAGAGTGGCCCAGCTGGAGCAGTGATATATTACAGTAGACTGGCCCAGCTGGAGCAGTGATATATTACAGTAGACTGGCCCAGCTGGAGCAGTGATATATTACAGTAGAGTGGCCCAGCTGGAGCAGTGATATAATACAGTAGAGTGGCCCAGCTGGAGCAGTGATATAATACAGTAGAGTGGCCCAGCTGGAGCAGTGATATATTACAGTAGAGTGGCCCAGCTGGAGCAGTGCTATATTACAGTAGAGTGGCCCAGCTGGAGCAGTGATATATTACAGTAGACTGGCCCAGCTGGAGCAGTGATATATTACAGTAGAGTGGCCCAGCTGGAGCAGTGATATATTACAGTAGAGTGGCCCAGCTGGAGCAGTGATATATTACAATAGAGTGGCCCAGCTGGAGCAGTGATATATTACAGTAGACTGGCCCAGCTGGAGCAGTGATATATTACAGTAGAGTGGCCCAGCTGGAGCAGTGATATATTACAGTAGAGTGGCCCAGCTGGTGCAGTGATATATTACAGTAGAGTGACCCAGCTGGAGCAGTGATATATTACAGTAGACTGGCCCAGCTGGAGCAGTGATATATTACAGTAGAGTGGCCCAGCTGGAGCAGTGATATATTACAGTAGAGTGGCCCAGCTGGAGCAGTGATATATTACAGTAGAGTGACCCAGCTGGAGCAGTGATATATTACAGTAGACTGGCCCAGCTGGAGCAGTGATATATTACAGTAGAGTGGCCCAGCTGGGGCAGTGATATATTACAGTAGAGTGACCCAGCTGGAGCAGTGATATATTACAGTAGACTGGCCAGCTGGAGCAGTGATATATTACAGTAGAGTGGCCCAGCTGGAGCAGTGATATATTACAGTAGAGTGGCCCAGCTGGTGCAGTGATATATTACAGTAGAGTGACCCAGCTGGAGCAGTGATATATTACAGTAGACTGGCCCAGCTGGAGCGCAGTGATATATTACAGTAGAGTGGCCCAGCTGGAGCAGTGATATATTACAGTAGAGTGGCCCAGCTGGAGCAGTGATATATTACAGTAGAGTGACCCAGCTGGAGCAGTGATATATTACAGTAGACTGGCCCAGCTGGAGCAGTGATATATTACAGTAGAGTGGCCCAGCTGGAGCAGTGATATATTACAGTAGAGTGACCCAGCTGGAGCAGTGATATATTACAGTAGACTGGCCCAGCTGGAGCAGTGATATATTACAGTAGAGTGGCCCAGCTGGAGCAGTGATATATTACAGTAGAGTGGCCCCAGCTGGAGCAGTGCTATATTACAGTAGAGTGGCCCAGCTGGAGCAGTGATATATTACAGTAGACTGGCCCAGCTGGAGCAGTGATATATTACAGTAGACTGGCCCAGCTGGAGCAGTGATATATTACAGTAGAGTGGCCCAGCTGGAGCAGTGCTATATTACAGTAGAGTGACCCAGCTGGAGCAGTGATATATTACAGTAGAGTGTCCCAGCTGGAGCAGTGATATATTACAGTAGAGTGACCCAGCTGGAGCAGTGATATATTACAGTAGAGTGGCCCAGCTGGAGCAGTGATATAATACAGTAGAGTGACCCAGCTGGAGCAGTGATATATTACAGTAGAGTGGCCCAGCTGGAGCAGTGATATATTACAGTAGAGTGACCCAGCTGGAGCAGTGATATATTACAGTAGAGTGGCCCAGCTGGAGCAGTGATATATTACAGTAGAGTGGCCCAGCTGGAGCAGTGATATATTACAGTAGAGTGGCCCAGCTGGAGCAGTGATATATTACAGTAGACTGGCCCAGCTGGAGCAGTGATATATTACAGTAGGGTGGCCCAGCTGGAGCAGTGATATATTGCAGTAGACTGGCCCAGCTGGAGCAGTGATATATTACAGTAGAGTGACCCAGCTGGAGCAGTGATATATTACAGTAGAGTGGCCCAGCTGGAGCAGTGATATATTACAGTAGACTGGCCCAGCTGGAGCAGTGATATATTACAGTAGAGTGGCCCAGCTGGAGCAGTGATATATTACAGTAGAGTGGCCCAGCTGGAGCAGTGATATATTACAGTAGAGTGGCCCAGCTCGAGCAGTGATATAATACAGTAGAGTGGCCCAGCTGGAGCAGTGATATATTACAGTAGAGTGGCCCAGCTGGAGCAGTGATATAATACAGTAGACTGGCCCAGCTGGAGCAGTGATATATTACAGTATAGTGGCCCAGCTGGAGCAGTGATATATTACAGTAGACTGGCCCAGCTGGAGCAGTGATATATTACAGTATAGTGGCCCAGCTGGAGCAGTGATATATTACAGTAAACTGGCCCAGCTGGAGCAGTGATATATTACAGTACAGTGGCCCAGCTGGAGCAGTGATATATTACAGTAGACTGGCCCAGCTGGAGCAGTGATATATTACAGTAGAGTGGCCCAGCTGGAGCAGTGATATATTACAGTAGACTGGCCCAGCTGGAGCAGTGATATATTACAGTAGACGTGGCCCAGCTGGAGCAGTGATATATTACAGTAGAGTGGCCCAGCTGGAGCAGTGATATAATACAGTAGAGTGGCCCAGCTGGAGCAGTGATATAATACAGTAGAGTGGCCCAGCTGGAGCAGTGATATATTACAGTAGAGTGGCCCAGCTGGAGCAGTGCTATATTACAGTAGAGTGGCCCAGCTGGAGCAGTGATATATTACAGTAGACTGGCCCAGCTGGAGCAGTGATATATTACAGTAGAGTGGCCCAGCTGGGCCACTCTACTGTAATATATCACTGCTCCAGCTGGAGCAGTGATATATTACAGTAGAGTGGCCCAGCTGGGCCACTCTACTGTAATATATCACTGCTCCAGCTGGGCCAGCTCTACTGTAATATATCACTGCTCCAGCTGGGCCACTCTACTGTAATATATCACTGCTCCAGCTGGGCCACTCTACTGTAATATATCACTGCTCCAGCTGGGCCACTCTACTGTATTATATCACTGCTCCAGCTGGGCCACTCTACTGTAATATATCACTGCTCCAGCTGGGCCACTCTACTGTAATATATCACTGCTCCAGCTGGGCCAGCTCTACTGTAATATAATCACTGCTCCCAGCTGGGCCAGTCTACTGTAATATATCACTGCTCCAGCTGGGCCACTCTACTGTAATATATCACTGCTCCAGCTGGGCCAGTCTACTGTAATATATCACTGCTCCAGCTGGGCCACTGTACTGTAATATATCACTGCTCCAGCTGGGCCAGTTCTACTGTAATATATCACTGCTCCAGCTGGGCCACTATACTGTAATATATCACTGCTCCAGCTGGGCCAGTCTACTGTAATATATCACTGCTCCAGCTGGGCCACTATACTGTAATATATCACTGCTCCAGCTGGGCCAGTCTACTGTATTATATCACTGCTCCAGCTGGGCCACTCTACTGTAATATATCACTGCTCCAGCTGGGCCACTCTACTGTATTATATCACTGCTCGAGCTGGGCCACTCTACTGTAATATATCACTGCTCCAGCTGGGCCACTCTACTGTAATATATCACTGCTCCAGCTGGGCCACTCTACTGTAATATATTCACTGCTCCAGCTGGGCCAGTCTACTGTAATATATCACTGCTCCAGCTGGGCCACTCTACTGTAATATATCACTGCTCCAGCTGGGTCACTCTACTGTAATATATCACTGCTCCAGCTGGGCCAGTCTACTGCAATAATATCACTGCTCCAGCTGGGCCACCCTACTGTAATATATCACTGCTCCAGCTGGGCCAGTCTACTGTAATATATCACTGCTCCAGCTGGGCCACTCTACTGTAATATATCACTGCTCCAGCTGGGCCACTCTACTGTAATATATCACTGCTCCAGCTGGGCCACTCTACTGTAATATATCACTGCTCCAGCTGGGTCACTCTACTGTAATATATCACTGCTCCAGCTGGGCCACTCTACTGTAATATATCACTGCTCCAGCTGGGTCACTCTACTGTATTATATCACTGCTCCAGCTGGGCCACTCTACTGTAATATATCACTGCTCCAGCTGGGTCACTCTACTGTAATATATCACTGCTCCAGCTGGGACACTCTACTGTAATATATCACTGCTCCAGCTGGGTCACTCTACTGTAATATAGCACTGCTCCAGCTGGGCCACTCTACTGTAATATATCACTGCTCCAGCTGGGCCAGTCTACTGTAATATATCACTGCTCCAGCTGGGCCAGTCTACTGTAATATATCACTGCTCCAGCTGGGCCACTCTACTGTAATATAGCACTGCTCCAGCTGGGCCACTCTACTGTAATATATCACTGCTCCAGCTGGGCCACTCTACTGTAATATATCACTGCTCCAGCTGGGCCAGTCTACTGTAATATATCACTGCTCCAGCTGGGTCACTCTACTGTAATATATCACTGCTCCAGCTGGGCCACTCTACTGTAATATATCACTGCTCCAGCTGGGCCAGTCTACTGTAATATATCACTGCTCCAGCTGGGTCACTCTACTGTAATATATCACTGCTCCAGCTGGGCCACTCTACTGTAATATATCACTGCTCCAGCTGGGCCACTCTACTGTAATATATCACTGCTCCAGCTGGGCCAGTCTACTGTAATATATCACTGCTCCAGCTGGGTCACTCTACTGTAATATATCACTGCACCAGCTGGGCCACTCTACTGTAATATATCACTGCTCCAGCTGGGCCACTCTACTGTAATATATCACTGCTCCAGCTGGCCAGTCTACTGTAATATATCACTGCTCCAGCTGGGTCACTCTACTGTAATATATCACTGCCCCAGCTGGGCCACTCTACTGTAATATATCACTGCTCCAGCTGGGCCAGTCTACTGTAATATATCACTGCTCCAGCTGGGTCACTCTACTGTAATATATCACTGCTCCAGCTGGGCCACTCTACTGTAATATATCACTGCTCCAGCTGGGCCACTCTACTGTAATATATCACTGCTCCAGCTGGGCCAGTCTACTGTAATATATCACTGCTCCAGCTGGGTCACTCTACTGTAATATATCACTGCACCAGCTGGGCCACTCTACTGTAATATATCACTGCTCCAGCTGGGCCACTCTACTGTAATATATCACTGCTCCAGCTGGGCCAGTCTACTGTAATATATCACTGCTCCAGCTGGGCCACTCTATTGTAATATATCACTGCTCCAGCTGGGCCACTCTACTGTAATATATCACTGCTCCAGCTGGGCCACTCTACTGTAATATATCACTGCTCCAGCTGGGCCAGTCTACTGTAATATATCACTGCTCCAGCTGGGCCACTCTACTGTAATATAGCACTGCTCCAGCTGGGCCACTCTACTGTAATATATCACTGCTCCAGCTGGGCCACTCTACTGTATTATATCACTGCTCCAGCTGGGCCACTCTACTGTATTATATCACTGCTCCAGCTGGGCCACTCTACTGTAATATATCACTGCTCCAGCTGGGCCAGTCTACTGTAATATATCACTGCTCCAGCTGGGCCAGTCTACTGTAATATATCACTGCTCCAGCTGGGCCACTCTACTGTAATATATCACTGCTCCAGCTGGGCCAGTCTACTGTAATATATCACTGCTCCAGCTGGGCCACTGTACTGTAATATATCACTGCTCCAGCTGGGCCAGTTTACTGTAATATATCACTGCTCCAGCTGGGCCACTATACTGTAATATATCACTGCTCCAGCTGGGCCAGTCTACTGTAATATATCACTGCTCCAGCTGGGCCACTATACTGTAATATATCACTGCTCCAGCTGGGCCAGTCTACTGTATTATATCACTGCTCCAGCTGGGCCACTCTACTGTAATATATCACTGCTCCAGCTGGGCCACTCTACTGTATTATATCACTGCTCGAGCTGGGCCACTCTACTGTAATATATCACTGCTCCAGCTGGGCCACTCTACTGTAATATATCACTGCTCCAGCTGGGCCACTCTACTGTAATATATCACTGCTCCAGCTGGGCCAGTCTACTGTAATATATCACTGCTCCAGCTGGGCCACTCTACTGTAATATATCACTGCTCCAGCTGGGTCACTCTACTGTAATATATCACTGCTCCAGCTGGGCCAGTCTACTGCAATATATCACTGCTCCAGCTGGGCCACCCTACTGTAATATATCACTGCTCCAGCTGGGCCAGTCTACTGTAATATATCACTGCTCCAGCTGGGCCACTCTACTGTAATATATCACTGCTCCAGCTGGGCCACTCTACTGTAATATATCACTGCTCCAGCTGGGCCACTCTACTGTAATATATCACTGCTCCAGCTGGGTCACTCTACTGTAATATATCACTGCTCCAGCTGGGCCACTCTACTGTAATATATCACTGCTCCAGCTGGGTCACTCTACTGTATTATATCACTGCTCCAGCTGGGCCACTCTACTGTAATATATCACTGCTCCAGCTGGGTCACTCTACTGTAATATATCACTGCTCCAGCTGGGACACTCTACTGTAATATATCACTGCTCCAGCTGGGTCACTCTACTGTAATATATCACTGCTCCAGCTGGGCCACTCTACTGTAATATATCACTGCTCCAGCTGGGCCACTCTACTGTAATATATCACTGCTCCAGCTGGGCCACTCTACTGTAATATATCACTGCTCCAGCTGGGCCAGTCTACTGTAATATATCACTGTTCCAGCTGGGCCAGTCTACTGTAATATATTACTGCTCCAGCTGGGCCAGTCTACTGTATTATATCACTGCTCCAGCTGGGCCACTCTACTGTATTATATCACTGCTCCAGCTGGGCCACTCTACTGTATTATATCACTGCTCCAGCTGGGCCACTCTACTGTAATATATCACTGCTCCAGATAGGGCAGGTCTACTGTAATATAGCACTGCTCCAGCTGGGCCACTCTACTGTAATATATCACTGCTCCAGCTGGGCCAGTCTACTGTAATATATCACTGTTCCAGCTGGGCCAGTCTACTGTAATATATTACTGCTCCAGCTGGGCCAGTCTACTTTAATATATCACTGCTCCAGCTGGGCCACTCTACTGTATTATATCACTGCTCCAGCTGGGCCACTCTACTGTAATATATCACTGCTCCAGCTGGGTCACTCTACTGTAATATATCACTGCTCCAGCTGGGCCAGTCTACTGTAATATATCACTGTTCCAGCTGGGCCAGTCTACTGTAATATATTACTGCTCCAGCTGGGCCACTCTACTGTATTATATCACTGCTCCAGCTGGGCCACTCTACTGTAATATATCACTGCTCCAGCTGGGCCACTCTACTGTATTATATCACTGCTCCAGCTGGGCCTCTCTACTGTAATATATCACTGCTCCAGCTGGGCCACTCTACTGTAATATATCACTGCTCCAGCTTGGCCAGTCTACTGTATTATATCACTGCTCCAGCTGGGCCACTCTACTGTATTATATCACTGCTCCAGCTGTGCCACTCTACTGTATTATATCACTGCTCCAGCTGGGCCACTCTACTGTATTATATCACTGCTCCCAGCTGTGCCACTCTACTGTATTATATCACTGCTCCAGCTGGGCCACTCTACTGTATTATATCACTGCTCCAGCTGGGCCACTCTACTGTAATATATCACTGCTCCAGCTGGGCCAGTCTACTGTATTATATCACTGCTCCAGCTGGGCCACTCTACTGCATTATATCACTGCTCCAGCTGTGCCACTCTACTGTATTATATCACTGCTCCAGCTGGGCCACTCTACTGTATTATATCACTGCTCCAGCTGTGCCACTCTACTGTATTATATCACTGCTCCAGCTGGGCCACTCTACTGTATTATATCACTGCTCCAGCTGGGCCACTCTACTGTAATATATCACCTGTTCCAGCTGGGCCAGTCTACTGTAATCTATCACTGCTCCAGCTGGGCCACTCTACTGTAATATATCACTGCTCCAGCTGGGCCACTCTACTGTAATATATCACTGCTCCAGCTGGGCCAGTCTACTGTAATATATCACTGCTCCAGCTGGGCCAGTCTACTGTATTATATCACTGCTCCAGCTGGGCCACTCTACTGTAATATATCACTGCTCCATCTGGGTCACTCTACTGTATTATATCACTGCTCCAGCTGGGCCAGTCTACTGTAATATATCACTGCTCTAGCTGGGCAACTCTACTGTATTATATCACTGCTCCAGCTGGGCAACTCTACTGTATTATATCACTGCTCCAGCTGGGCCAGTCTACTGTATTATATCACTGCTCCAGCTGGGCAACTCTACTGTAATATAGCACTGCTCCAGCTGGGCCAGTCTACTGTAATATATCACTGCTCCAGCTGGGCCACTATACTGTAATATATCACTGCTCCAGCTGGGCAACTCTACTGTAATATATCACTGCTCCAGCTGGGCCAGTCTACTGTAATATATCACTGCTCCAGCTGGGCCACTCTACTGTAATATAGCACTGCTCCAGCTGGGCCAGTCTACTGTAATATATCACTGCTCCAGCTGGGTCACTCTACTGTAATATAGCACTGCTCCAGCTGGGCCAGTCTACTGTAATATATCACTGCTCCAGCTGGGCAACTCTACTGTAATATATCACTGCTCCAGCTGGGCCAGTCTACTGCAATATATCACTGCTCCAGCTGGGCCACCCTACTGTAATATATCACTGCTCCAGCTGGGCCAGTCTACTGTAATATATCACTGCTCCAGCTGGGCCACTCTACTGTAATATATCACTGCTCCAGCTGGGCCACTCTACTGTAATATATCACTGCTCCAGCTGGGCCACTCTACTGTAATATATCACTGCTCCAGCTGGTCCACTCTACTGTAATATATCACTGCTCCAGCTGGGCACTCTACTGTAATATATCACTGCTCCAGCTGGGTCCACTCTACTGTAATTATATCACTGCTCCAGCTGGGCCACTCTACTGTAATATATCACTGCTCCAGCTGGGCCAGTCTACTGTAATATATCACTGTTCCAGCTGGGCCAGTCTACTGTAATATATTACTGCTCCAGCTGGGCCACTCTACTGTATTATATCACTGCTCCAGCTGGGCCACTCTACTGTAATATATCACTGCTCCAGCTGGGCCACTCTACTGTATTATATCACTGCTCCAGCTGGGCCTCTCTACTGTAATATATCACTGCTCCAGCTGGGCCACTCTACTGTAATATATCACTGCTCCAGCTTGGCCAGTCTACTGTATTATATCACTGCTCCAGCTGGGCCACTCTACTGTATTATATCACTGCTCCAGCTGTGCCACTCTACTGTATTATATCACTGCTCCAGCTGGGCCACTCTACTGTATTATATCACTGCTCCAGCTGTGCCACTCTACTGTATTATATCACTGCTCCAGCTGGGCCACTCTACTGTATTATATCACTGCTCCAGCTGGGCCACTCTACTGTAATATATCACTGCTCCAGCTGGGCCAGTCTACTGTATTATATCACTGCTCCAGCTGGGCCACTCTACTGCATTATATCACTGCTCCAGCTGTGCCACTCTACTGTATTATATCACTGCTCCAGCTGGGCCACTCTACTGTATTATATCACTGCTCCAGCTGTGCCACTCTACTGTATTATATCACTGCTCCAGCTGGGCCACTCTACTGTATTATATCACTGCTCCAGCTGGGCCACTCTACTGTAATATATCACTGTTCCAGCTGGGCCAGTCTACTGTAATCTATCACTGCTCCAGCTGGGCCACTCTACTGTAATATATCACTGCTCCAGCTGGGCCACTCTACTGTAATATATCACTGCTCCAGCTGGGCCAGTCTACTGTAATATATCACTGCTCCAGCTGGGCCAGTCTACTGTATTATATCACTGCTCCAGCTGGGCCACTCTACTGTAATATATCACTGCTCCATCTGGGTCACTCTACTGTATTATATCACTGCTCCAGCTGGGCCAGTCTACTGTAATATATCACTGCTCTAGCTGGGCAACTCTACTGTATTATATCACTGCTCCAGCTGGGCAACTCTACTGTATTATATCACTGCTCCAGCTGGGCCAGTCTACTGTATTATATCACTGCTCCAGCTGGGCAACTCTACTGTAATATAGCACTGCTCCAGCTGGGCCAGTCTACTGTAATATATCACTGCTCCAGCTGGGCCACTATACTGTAATATATCACCTGCTCCAGCTGGGCAACTCTACTGTAATATATCACTGCTCCAGCTGGGCCAGTCTACTGTAATATATCACTGCTCCAGCTGGGCCACTCTACTGTAATATAGCACTGCTCCAGCTGGGCCAGTCTACTGTAATATATCACTGCTCCAGCTGGGTCACTCTACTGTAATATAGCACTGCTCCAGCTGGGCCAGTCTACTGTAATATATCACTGCTCCAGCTGGGCAACTCTACTGTAATATATCACTGCTCCAGCTGGGCCAGTCTACTGCAATATATCACTGCTCCAGCTGGGCCACCCTACTGTAATATATCACTGCTCCAGCTGGGCCAGTCTACTGTAATATATCACTGCTCCAGCTGGGCCACTCTACTGTAATATATCACTGCTCCAGCTGGGCCACTCTACTGTAATATATCACTGCTCCAGCTGGGCCACTCTACTGTAATATATCACTGCTCCAGCTGGGTCACTCTACTGTAATATATCACTGCTCCAGCTGGGCCACTCTACTGTAATATATCACTGCTCCAGCTGGGTCACTCTACTGTATTATATCACTGCTCCAGCTGGGCCACTCTACTGTAATATATCACTGCTCCAGCTGGGCCAGTCTACTGTAATATATTACTGCTCCAGCTGGGCCACTCTACTGTAATATATCACTGCTCCAGCTGGGTCACTCTACTGTAATATATCACTGCTCCAGCTGGGACACTCTACTGTAATATATCACTGCTCCAGCTGGGCCAGTCTACTGTAATATAGCACTGCTCCAGCTGGGCCACTCTACTGTAATATATCACTGCTCCAGCTGGGCCAGTCTACTGTAATATATCACTGCTCCAGCTGTGCCAGTCTACTGTAATATATCACTGCTCCAGCTGGGTCACTCTACTGTAATATATCACTGCTCCAGCTGGGCCACTCTACTGTAATATATCACTGCTCCAGCTGGGCCACTCTACTGTAATATATCACTGCTCCAGCTGGGCAACTGGGCCTCTACTGTAATATATCACTGCTCCAGCTGGGCCAGTCTACTGTAATATATCACTGTTCCAGCTGGGCCAGTCTACTGTAATATATCACTGCTCCAGCTGGGCCAGTCTACTGTATTATATCACTGCTCCAGCTGGGCCACTCTACTGTATTATATCACTGCTCCAGCTGGGCCACTCTACTGTATTATATCACTGCTCCAGCTGGGCCACTCTACTGTAATATATCACTGCTCCAGATAGGGCAGGTCTACTGTAATATAGCACTGCTCCAGCTGGGCCACTCTACTGTAATATATCACTGCTCCAGCTGGGCCAGTCTACTGTAATATATCACTGTTCCAGCTGGGCCAGTCTACTGTAATATATTACTGCTCCAGCTGG